>CM035806.1:111823117-111897500 GCA_020466095.1 Chlorops oryzae
ATGATCCGAAAGCGATTCTTCAGCAACTGTTGCGGCGAACAAAACGTTCGCGGCCGCGAATCGCATTCGGATCTTCCGCAACTGAAAATGCTTGCAGGGTTTCTTCGTATGCTTTGAACATACATATGCACATATATATGAGTATGCGTAAAAAAAAAAACGTTCCGTTAGGTTTGATCAGCGTGCTTGCATTCTATACTGTCACTCTTATAATTTTCACATAATTTTTAATATTCACTTAGGTTTTTAATAAATAAACCTCATAAAATAACTGTACATACCTTTAAATAATCAAAAACTGCTTCGAGTTTGAACTCACATAAAAGTTTTCTCAATAATTCATCGTCATCGTCCGATAGCGGCAAAAGTGGAAGCGGAGCTGGTGAAATGGACGATAAAACATAGTCGTAGTCATCCTTATCCATTTCTTTTTCCATTTAAATTATATGATCAAGTTTTGAAGTTTTTTAATGTATTCAGTTCTTTCATTTCACTTTAAAAACACTGCGTTTCGCACTTCACGAGTTTATTCGAACGGCGCTATGTTAGTGTTGCCACAACCCTTTGTTTAAAAAGTTTTTAAACCGTCCAAAAATCTACCAACACAGCAAGTTTGCGGAAAATATATTATAATTAAACATGAATATGTGTTATGTTATATTTTTTTTTATATTATGTTGAAAAGTGGAACAATTCTCATTTAGATTTTTTAGTTAAAATTTTTACTATAATCAATATAATTTAAATATAAAATTTCATCAAAAATTAACACTATTGAGGCAACACTAATGCATTTCAGAGTATTTAAAAGTCAAGAATTAATTCTTGATTTTAGCACGTTTTCAGGTCGTATGCTAAATTCAAGAATGAAATTATAAGAATGTTGCATCCTCAAATCAAGAATTAAATTCTGAATTTTAGCATTCCATTTTTCTATCAGTGCAGCTAGACAAAATATCCTCTAACGGTTAAAACTTGACCATGCTCACCATCCGCGAAAATTTTGTGCTTAATAATAATCTCGAGTCTTAGGAGCTAAATCGTAGTACAGATAAGGTATAAATAGATATACAAGCTAGAACAACGAAAACGGCAGGAATTTTTGTTAAGGTAATGTTTTAACATATTTCAGGCTGAGGAAAAGGTATGTGTGCAATCGGCTTAGCCGATGTAAACTTCTTTACTTGTTTTTGATGCGATTTAAAATTTACTGTATAATGTTTTATTCTACCCCTTGTATTTTTGAAGCGCTTTCGATTAAATGAACGTTAAAAGATTTTACTTAAGTTTTTCAATAACCAAGCTAATAATTTGGTGCTAACATAACCTCAAAGCAGCTCATTCTCTAAATTGTGGAAGTAAGTCGAACAGATGGGTTTATAGTGTGACCAGCTGTGAATCATTAACAAGCATAGAGATCTGTCCCGAATTTTCTGTTAGATAGTTGCACTCACAACGATTTAAAATAGTTGATAAAATTAGATAGTCTATTAAAAAGTGTAGGTGGAATTTTTTTTGGTAAATATACATTAAAAGACGTTATTTTTAAGTAAGATTCGTCCTCAATATCACAACTTTTTTGTAAATTTAGGACCAAAAATGATGGTCACTTCTGGCTTAAGGCAAATAAACTTTTCCAAAATGCACACGGACAAACATGTTAGCTTACTTGAGTAACTTGTAGTGAGCACATATTCGAAGTTGCATAGGTACACTAGCATAATTAATATCAGATCGTTTTGGATTTTATTTCAGTCAGGGAAAAACTACCCTTTTTGTCCAAATTTTAATAGCTTTTCTTTACATGTACTAGCATGTCTTCGCAAAAATACATGCTTTTGTCATATTCGCATTTTCGTAGATGGATGCAACGTCGGCACAGGAAAAAAAATCTCCTTGTTTGAAAGCGTTATAGTCAGAACCAAATAGTTGACTAATAAATTTTTTTTTTCTTAGCTATGACTTATATGAACCTATTTTCTTAATAATAGGCTCCAGCTTAGGGAGTGTCAGGGGAGGGTTGGGGTCAGCTCATCTGTGACGCGCTGGTGCAAACAGTCGTTGCATCTGAGAAACAAATGTGACCAAGTCGAGTTGTGTCATAGGACACCAGATTAGAACGAAGTTCTTTACGCTATTCAACAAATATTTGATTTTTTCATTTTTAGGATTTTTTAGTTTTTCGAATTTTCGATTTGAGAATTTTTCCATTTTTCAATATTCTGATTTTTCGATTGATCAATTTGTCAAATTTTCTATGTTTAAGCTTACCAATTTTTTAATTTAATGGTGTAGTAAAAAGAAATCCATTATTTTTGCATTAAATTGAGGGCTTTATTTAAGATAGTTAGAATGACCCGATTTAGGTCAAATATGCGCCGTTTTGTTCGATAACTTGTTGCCATTTTAAAGGTAATTTCATTATGCCTCTCTCATAGAAGCCCTCGTTCCTATTAGCAAAAAATTGAGACAGTCGAATTTCAGAAGCCTCTCTTGAAGCGAATGTTTCACCAGCAAAATTGTTCGCCATGGACAGGAACAGATGGTAATCACTTGGTGCCAGGTCCGGACTATAAGGTGGATGCAGAAGAACCTCCCAACCAAACTCCCGGAGCTTCTGGCGAGTCACTATCGATGTGTGTGGCCTGGCGTTGTCCTGATGGAACACAATTCCTCTCCTATTGGCCAAAGCTGGCCGCTTATGGGCGATTGCTTCCTTCAGACGGTCCAATTGTTGACAGTAGAGTTCCGAGATAAGAGTTTTGCCGTATGGGAGCAGCTCATAGTAGATAATTCCCTGCCAATCCCACCAAACACACAGCAAAACCTTCCTGGCCGTCAATCCTGGCTTGGCCACCGTTTCCGCCGGTTCACCGTGTTTCGACCACGACCGTTTTCGCTTGACGTTGTCGTAAGTGACCCACTTTTCATCACCAGTCACCAACCGCTTCAGAAATGGGTCGATTTTGTTGCGGTTCAGCAGCGATTCGCAGATGGAAATTCGGTCCATGAGGTTTTTTTGCGTTAACTCGTGTGGCACCCATACATCGAGCTTCTTTGTGTATCCAGCCTTATTCAAATGGTTCCAAACGGTTTTTTGTGCAATCTTTAGCTCTTTTGCAATCGAAACAGTGCTAACATGACGGTCGGACTCGATAATTTCCATGATTTTATCGACATTTTCGACAATTGGCCTTCCAGTGCGTGGTGCATCCTTGACATCGAAGTTACCGGAACGGAATCGACGAAACCAAAATTGCGCATGATTGGCTGTTACAGTATCAGGTCCATAAACGCTATTCACATTTTCAGCCGCCTGGCTTGCGTTTTCTCCCTTATCGAAGAAAAACTGTAAAATGTAGCGAATTTTCTCTTTGCTGATGTCCATCTTTGACAAGCTCTCAAACAAAACTGAATCAATCAATCAAAAAAATGTCAAAAAAGCTTTTTTAGTAGGAACTGTCATCTTTCTAATGCCCCCTAGCGGAACACGATCGGACTTATACAACGCGAGATGCAGATAAATAACGCCATCTATTGGAAAAATAATGGATTTCTTTTTACTACACCTAATATTTTAAATTTTTGACTTTTTAGTTTTTAAATTTATCGATTTTACACATTTTTGATTCTAAAATTTTTAGATTTTTCGACTTTTCAATTTTTAAATTTATCGAAATTTATTTTTTCGATTTATCGATTTTTATTTTTCGATTTTCGGTTTTATGTATATTTCTTTCTCTCTTAAACACATTTGTCTTAGCTTTACTAATTGGAGATATTCTGAAAACTTTCAGTCTGGCAGCACCACTTACTGTTTGGCTATGTAAATGTAAACACACCTTGAATTTCGTAATTAATTGTTATTTCGTGATATCATCGGAAATAAAAGTTGCCAAAAAAAACTTAATATAGCGTCCGAATCAGGAAATCATTTTACATAAATAAATGTATATTTTTTCTCTCTGAAAAGGTTATTATACACTTTTTTGCGTCTTACGCTTTTTTGGAAACGTGCAAACTGAACGGTAGTTTGTTTTTTCTCGACTAGGTCCCAGTGGCAGATCGTTTCGTAAAGAACTTCAGAAACTATATGCGCATATTTGTTGTTTATCGTGAGCTCTTTGCCTTGCGGAAAACACAAGACTAAGATCGTTCGTCAGAGTATCAGCAAAATGCATTTTAAAATACCCCAACTACGAAAAACTGCCCTTAAAATTTAAAACAAAATTGATAGAGGAAACATTTAAACAAAATATACAAAGTGCCCTGAAACTAAAAACATATCGTCGGCTTAGAGTATAGATCTGTTATGTTAACTAACTACCTTTAAAGAGTTATTTTTCGTTTTGCACGAACTTGTGCGCAAAACGAATCCCATTCTATTGCGCTGCCAAGGCTCCCGCAAAATGAATACTTAATTTTTCTATTTTGACGCTTAGGGCGAAAAATTTCTTGGATTTCACTATTTTCGAGGTCTGCATGAGTCCCCATGTTATTTATAATGTTGGAAATGTTTGCATACGTGCGCGTTAGTGTCCTTGTTGCAAAAGGGTATTTAATTCCTTTACAAATGGTTCCAAAAAGGCATTTACATCTTTTGGTTTGCCTGCATTTAAATATTAAAACATTTTAAATATTCGAAACTCAACTGCCACAATCGACTTACTTGATCCACAGAACATTCCCACAATTAAAGGTGGAATAAATTCTCGCAATTCGTAAATTTTGACTAAAATTGGCCAAAAGGAAGTTGTTGTGCTCTCGGTTATCGGTAATCCATCAATATTAACATTCAAGCTCAGTTCCGAATTATTTTTATCGTTTGAAGATAACACACCAGGTAAGGCTTTTTCCAAACCATGTCAGTATTCACCGCCCAGAGATTCCCCACAAAATATATCAGTCTTCCTCGGTGTTTCGAGGAGAGTTCTGGGATCTTTCGGCAATGCATTATTGGGAATGAACTTGTTCACAAATAGAAAGAAATCCTTTAAAGCCGATCGTGTTATTTGATGGTTAAGCGCCCAAGCACGTACGAAATCATTCAACTCCTGCATATGTTCTTCTTCTGACATTTTCAATTCCAATGAATCAAAGGTGTCATTATTAGGTCGGATGATACTTTCATCTTCAAAATCTAATGCATCAATCGCCTCATTTGTAAAGTCATCATTTGAATTAATTGAACTTGATTTATTTAGCACTTCTGCAACGATTGAAGCATTCGTTTTCACTGAGTTGCATACAGAACCCCTGTTTTTTGATAAGTTTTTTTAAAAAGTACGTTTTTTTGCCTTCAAATGTCCATTTCTTTTAATTTTCTGCTACATAACTTTATCACTTTCACTAAGTTCCATTTTTCTTTTTAATCACTCAAAATGACAAGAGAAAATTAATTGAAAATGTGCTTAGCAGCTGTTTTTATAATAAGTTACATATCATTTAAAATTTTGTTGAATAAACGTTTTTCAAACTTATATGCAACCAGCCGTAAAGGAGTTGCATAAACGAACCATTGCATCTACTAAGCAACATCTAAGCTCCGCCTCTTTCGTTATTGAAAGTAACGAAAGGTTGCAAAAGTAGTTGCAAAACAGATTTTTTTAACTAAAAACTAAATTTGGTTTGTCAAATCGCTTGTGTAACTTTAAGAGTTTTTCGCAACTACTTTGCTTTGTCTATGAAACTAAAAAGGTTTTTTGAAACGCTTATGCACACCTTATGTAACCAAAAAATTTTTTCTTGGTTTAAAGTTGTTACAAAGTGCCACTAGGGTATAAAGAAGAACTATAACTGGTGGAATAAGAACTAGTTAAACGCTAGAGTTTAACTATTCAGGGCTGTTCCAATCGGGTTAAGAGTTGCCGTCTTTTATGATTTGCTACCGAGTAAAAATTTAATGCCATGTTTCCACATTGTGTTTTTTTGAGTGCTGCAGCGGTTTTTGTTTTTTAAGACCGAAAACACCTCCAATTCTACCTGATTTTCCAAACTAAGTTAAAACGCGCGTCCAAGGCGTTTTATCAAAAACATTATCAAAACACAGCTGAAAACTCTACATCTCTAGGATAAACGATCAGATAATCGATAATAAGAACACATCCCAAATGTATTTCAATAGGGTACTTGATTAATTTTTAACAAGTAAGAAAGCTAAAGTCGGTCAAGCCCGGCTTTGAAATACCCAGCGTCCCGACATTATGAGCGCACTATGTTTTGCTTCTCCATTTGTGGGCGTGGCAATGGGAGGGCAAAATAAATTATAATATTTCCCTACACCTTTCATTCGCCTTGGTCAATCAATGTTGCGAATTTGAAGCTTATACGCCTTTTACTTCGGAAGTTACGAAAAATCTTCATTTGTGGCCGTGGCAGTGGGCGGGCCAATTAACATTTTTTCCTACACCTTTCATTCGCCTTGGTGAACCTATGTTGCGAATTCGAAGCTTCTACGCCTTTTACTTCGGAAGTAACGAAAAATCTTCATTTGTGGGCGTGGAAGGGGGCGGGCCAGTTAAATTTTTTCCCTACACCTTTCATTTGCCTTGGTCAACCTATGTTGCGAATTTGAAGCATCTACGCCTATTAATTCGGAAAATACGAAAAATCTCCATTTGTGGGCGTGGCAGTGGACGGGCCATATAAATTTTTTTCATAAACCTTTCCTTTGCCTTAGTCAACCTATGTTGCGAATTTGAAGCTTCTACGCCTTTTACTTCAAAAGTTCCGATAAGCCCTTATTTGTGGGCTTATTTCTGGGCGTGGTTCACGGAGGGCGGCGTCCATTTTTTTCCAGGATATGTCCCTTTTCGTAGTTTACCACTACACCAAATACGAATGGAATGTGTTGAGTGGTTCGCAAGTTACAAGCATTTTACTGAAAACACATTATATTCATTTGTGGGCGTGGCAGTGGGCGGATGTCTCCCATTTTAACTTAGGATCATACTCGGATCCCGATATACCTGTGTGCCAAATCTCGACTTGATTGGTCCAGCCGTTTTGGAGGAGATCCGACCGCGGACGGACGGACGAACAGACGGACGGACGGACAGACGGACGGACGGACAGACGGACATGTCTAAATCGATTCAGTTTTTGATCCTGATCATTTCTATATATAGATGTCTATATCTCCGGAGCTTAGTACTCCCTGTTACAAGATTCGCACAAAACTAATATACCCCGCTTACGCTGGGTATAAAAAGCATTCTATGTTATTGAGTTTCATTTATTTACTCAAGAAAAAGTGAAAATAAAAATTCGATTTTTAAATGTGCCGCGAAAACAACTTTTTGATAGGCATGACGTCACATGTGCCCAAAAAAATCAATGGCAATAAGAAATAACTGCTTAAGTCGTAATTTGGTGTTTAAAGAAAAAGCGGCTTAACCCATTACAGACCAGAATGTTTTCTTTTTTTTTCGAGTTTCGTGTTTATGATGCTTTCCTGACGAAAGTTCAAAAGCAAATGTTCAAGTAAAGTCAATGTTAGACGCGCCAAACATTTCTCTAGAAAATAAAACTGTCAAATGTGTGTCAATGTGAATTTGTTCATGTATGAGTGAGTATTGCCCGAAAAACTGCAACGTGACAAAGTGATGCCATATGGCATCAATGTACTATAATGGGTTAAAGAAACTCAATTCGTATGCTTTCCTGTATCAGATGGAATCTCATTTTTTGAATCAAATTGTTGCTAATAACAGTAGACAGTAGAGATTTTACTGACATTTTTTTATTGATCAATGGTTTCAATAAATCATTTTTAGCTTAAGTCGACTTAAACAGTTATTCTGTACTGCCACAGAAATAGTCAAGCAGATGACTGCGTGCAAAAACATATGTTTTATAACCCAGAAAACATAAATTAAAGGTTTGAGAATTTTTTCCCTATAAGTAAATTTCGGATACGATTCTTGATTAATTTTTAAATCGAAAATTAATGATAGACATTATTGCTATCTTTCTCGAATCAATCTCAAATCGATATTAAATGTAACTTAAGGGCGATTCCGCTATACACGATTTTCGATACTAATTTTTTGTTTACGATAAAAGTGGGTTTTTTTGTCAATAGTACAAAGAAGAAAGTCGAAATTTAATATTAACTTTATTTATATTTGATTTAACTCCATATTTCATTAATTGGCGCGTTTCAAAGTATTACTATTCGAAAAGTCTGGCAAATCTTTAAAGTCATACCTTTTTAAACTGTCACAAAACAGCTGTTGCTGACAGTTTGCCGTTACCTTTTGTCGACTAAATTGAAGTGGGAATATTAATTTATCCTCGCGTTGCAAAAAAAGTAAGTATAAGTTGTTATTTATAAAGCATTTTTGATTCCTAAAATACATTGTTGACTTGTTGCACCCGCGATACAAAAAGTGTAAAAGTTAACTTTTTTCACAGAAAAAAAGAGCTAACATTCTGAAACTTTGTGAAAGATTTTGATTTCAGATCGCGGGTGCAACTTTTTGTCATTTAACCTTTTTGTGCGATTAACTACAAATTTTGTTGTTTTGATATGCCTTGACTAACAATATAAGCTGAATAACATTGATGATATATATTTAGTAAGAGTCTTTATTATATTCTGTAGGTTCTTAAGGAATATCGGTTAAAATGACAACAGAGCAACACAAGGAAACTGCTTCGCAAAAATATAGACGGAAAATAAAAGAAAATGGTGAGCTTTATTCCGAATACCTCCAACGGGAAAGGGCTCGTGATTCCAAACGGAGAGAAGCGATGAAAAAGAAAATGGAGACAGACGAAAATTTGAAATTATTGGCTAGAACCAAATCCAAAGAAAGAATGCAGGCTAGAACAACAAACTGGACAAACAGGCAGTGGATACCGCAATCCTCGCACACAAGGGAAGGCTTGGGCAAAAGTAAAACGTAGTCTACCAGCCAGTCCCACCAAAGCGGTGGAAGTTGTAGAAAAATAGCTTCCGAATTGCATATTGCTGTCCCTTACAAAAATGACGCGCCTCAAGGAAAGCCTCGAAAGCTGACTGATGAATGGAAAAAACTGATTTTCGATTTTTATAATAGGGATGACATCAGCAGACAAATGCCAGGCATAAAAGATGTGAAAACAGTCAAGTCTACTGCGGGAAAAAAAATGTGAATCCAGAAAAAAACTATGATAATGAGCATTCGAGAAACCTTCGAAATTTTTAAAGAAATTTATCCCGAAATGTCTGTAGGTAAGACTGTTATTTATAATCAGATACCAGCCCACATTTTGCCGATTAGCGATACTCCTCATAATGTTTGTGTATGTACAGCTCACTAAAATTATATTAATCTTCTTCTCGCTATATCAAAACATGCGACCGACTTTCCTAAAACTCACCAAGAGCTTCTTAAACAGCTCAGTTGTAGTGTCGATAATGAAGACTGCATGTCCTGTAGTTGCGCTGTATGTAAAGAACCTAAAATTTGGGATATTAATATTGATTCCAATCCCTGCGTTTACTGGAAGACTTGGACCATTCAAAATCACAGGTCAAAACAGATCGTAATTTGCAAACCTTTCAATGAAGCACTAGACGAACTACATGGCAGTACTGGTAAATTTAAGCTACATTCTTTTGTTAAAAATGTACAGTCGGATTACTTCCAAAACGCAAAAGAAGGCCTGACCAGTGAGAAAGCTGTTGTGCAAATAGATTTTGCCGAAAACTACGCGCTAATTAGTCAAGACGAAATACAATCTGCGTATTGGTCTCATGCACAAGTCACGCTTTTCACGTGCTGTATTTGGACTACCGACAAACTTCATTCATTGGTTATAGTAAGTGATGAACTAAGTCACAATAAATATACTGTTCATATCTTTCTGCGAAAAATATTTGAATACATCAACTCGGTCTCTGATAACATTACATTTTTGTACATCTTCAGCGATAATTGCGCCGCTCAATTTAAGAATAGATATGTAATGTCAAGTATAAATGCACTCAAAGCAGAATATAGATTCAACCACCTTGAATGGAACTTTTTCGCTGCCTCACATGGAAAAGGGGCTGTTGATGGAATTGGTGGAAGTGTTAAAAGATCAGTGTGGATCGCTGTCAAATCCCGGAAAGCCATCGTCAACAGTGCCCTAGAATTTTATAATTTAGCTCACAGCCTCTCCAAGAACATCTTATTTAAATATGTGGCAAAAATAGAAATAAATGAAAAGAAAGCCACGTTGGATGAACAATGGGAAGGGCTCAAACATATACCAGGCATTCAATCAAAACATTTCTTCCAATTTGAAGAGGCTCATAGCATTTCTGTGGCGCGCACCTCGCTGTCTCATTTTAAATGCAAATTCGTTTTGAAGTCGGCAAAAAGCAATACTTATGCAGAAAGTGATTGGAGTGATGACGACTTGGAGGCTCTTTCAAATCTCAAAATATGAAAAAAACTCCGCATCCAGATATATTTGAATTTATAAATAACGAAACTCCATCAACGACTTTTCAAGCTTCTAAATAATGACGATGAGCATGTCCTGAAACTCCTCCTGTCGAAATTTCTGTCTTAAATAGATATTTTTGCGATGGTTTGTATGCCCTCGTACAATTGCTCTGCAAAACCGGCAAAAAAAAAAAAACTGGTTGCACCCGCGATAATTTGATGTTGCACCCGCGTTTCATATAAAAATGAGGATTGGCAACCCTGCCATGCAACGAGCAACAGCTGTCTACCTCGCGCTCTGCAAATTTTTTACGAAAGTTTTATTTTAAAACATTAACGAGCAGTGCGTTTGATGATATTTTATCGAATATTTTGTTGCGGTAGAAAAGGCAGAAGAATTCGCGTATATTAATTGTTGTGGCTAGCGAATGCGCCTGGTAATGCAACTGCAGCGGCATTGGTTATCAACCTAACCTCAACCTTGGCAGCAGAACTTCTATGACCAGCAATAAACGAGTGCACTCACTAACTTCTCCTGATTCTTTGGAGGCTCAGTTTCCCAAGAGAACGACAACGACTACATCTCTAATAGACGCAGCAATAATGACCACTCCAACCCGAAATAATAGCAACGGCAACGGTCTCTTCTCACGTGAGCAGATGTCGCAAATGGCATCTTTAATGGAACAACTTCTAGACAGCAAGCTTGTGAATATCGCGAAAAAAGAAGACTTGAAAGCCATTCATAGTACTGTCTCGGAGCTGCAAGCCGAAAATCGGACTCTGCGAAAAGATATTGAGGAAATGCAAAGGAAGGTGGAACTGGTTGACAGAGCAAGCAGAAGAACAAATGTTTCAGTCAGGGGCTTACAAAGTACTAACAGGGATGACGCGATTAGCGAATTCAGTAATCTCTGCTCCAAATTGGTTAACGCAGTTGTCAACTTTCGCGTAGTTACGCATATTCAAAAGCCTAATATATATATATTTGAAATCTTCGAGTCGAACCTCATGCAGCAGCTGTTGAAACAAAAAAGCAAGCTGAAGAACTCAAACATTTACATACAGAAGGATTATACCAGTGGCGAACGGGACAAGAGATACAAGTTACGTGCCCTATCAAAGCACTTAAGTAACACCGGAGATGGTACAAAAATACGTCTGGGTGAGTTCACTATATTTATCAACGATCGGCCTTTCCAATACATTGGAAACAAGATTGGGGCGGCTAATTCCTTGGACGCTGAAATGCTGAAGTCACTGCTAGTCAAAATAAATTTAAAACAAGACATTTTTGTATTGTCAAAGAACATCAACAACCAACAAGGCGTTGGTCCAGCAAGCAGCGTATGTGCGGCTGTGACTGCATCCGCAGAAAACCAATAGCAGATAACTACTTTTAATTTACTGTCTTATAATGTTGCGAATCTCTGTAGTAAATTTAAGTTCGGTAGGTTTTTTAGTTATATTAATACTTTCGATATTTTCTTTATCTATGAAACACATGTTATTGCCTCTGATAAACACAAATTTTCCTTTGCCTTTAAAGACTATGTGCTACACTGGGTAGACGCCAAGAAAGTTAGAAGTGCGGGTCGAGCAAGCGGTGGCCTACTTTTTGGATTCAAGAAAAGACTGGAAAATATTTTCGTTTTTAAGTTCATGACTTTTCATAACCACACTTTGTTATTGGTTCAATCAGGTGCTTTGAGATTCTTTATCGTCCCATGCTACCTGAACTGTACGGATTGGGATGCAGATTTCGACGCCCTGAAAACCGTAGTCAATGGTATTACACTCCCGTTTCTGTTGGTGGGAGATCTTAACTGCCGAGTTGGCTCAGCACAATTTATTGGTGAAAACCATTTGCTCGGTCTCCCATCAATGTCCACAGGTCGAGCCTCTAAAGATGAGCTTATTGAGAATAAGGGTAGAAGAATGCTGAAGCTACTGGAAGATAATGGGGGAGTGATCCTAAATGGAAGAGTGCCTGGTGACTCCGTTGGCGAATTTACTTTCTGTGGTGACCCTGGCTGCTCAGTTATAGATTACGTAGTATGTTCCCTAGAAATGTTGAAATTTGCAATCGAATTTGTAGTCGCTGAAAAAGAATATTCAGATCACTTACCGCTTCTTCTATCATTCCAGTTTCCTATTGGTGCAGCTCAACCACAATCAAATGTTTTTCCACCCAAGCTTAAATGGGTACCGGCTCTGGCATCCCGTTTTGTTTCGGCGCTCAACGCGCTCTCGAAAGTTGATTATATTTTCTCGCATTGTGCAATTGAGGAAAAAGTAGAACGTCTCAAGAGTAAAATCATAGACTCAAACCCTTCACATGCCCAGAAGAAGAACTTCACTCCACGGAATGTTTGGTATGATGGTCAGTGTGAAAATAAGCGACGTAAAATGTTGCAATACCTAAACCTGCTTCGTAGATTTAATCTTGACTGCTTCAGAAAGCAATATGTTTTTTATCGCTCAGAATTTTCAAAGCTGTGCAGCAAGAAAAAACTCGCAGCGCACTGCAGTGCAATTGACCGACTAAATAAAGTCAGGAACTCGCGGGATTGGTGGCGTATAGCCAATAGTTTAAAATGCAAAACTCCTAGCCCTCTCTCTGTTTTGACATGCGAAGACTTTCGTTTGCATTTTGAATCTCTCGGACCAAATACGCTTGTGGCTGCTCCCTCTCCACCTGTTGTACCAAGCCACGACTCCTTCATGGATGCTCCGTTCGACATGTTTGAGCTCAAGCATGTTCTGCATAAAGCTAAAGCAAGCAAAGCTCCTGGAAAGGACCGCATAAGCTATGAATTTTTCAAAAACGCCCCGGCCAATTTCCTGGTTGAACTCCTTACTTTATTTAATTTTATCTTCTTGAATATACAAATATCTCCTTCTTTCAGTCATGCCATAATCATACCGCTTCTTAAGAAAGGAGACCACAATATGGTCACAAATTATCGAGGGCTCTCACTCTTAGACTGTTTATACAAAATCTTTTCGGGGCTCTTACTGGAAAGAATAAATGCTTGGACTGACCAAAGTTGTATTCTTAAAGAAAATCAGGCTGGTTTCCGCAGGGGATATTCCGCTATGGATAACTTATTCACTATTACGTCAATTGTGCATCTACATTTTAAAGAAAATAGAAAGGTGTTTGCTCTGTTCGTAGATTTCTCCTGTGCTTTTGATACGATACCGAGAGAGTCATTGTTCTACAAACTGTCAAGATTGGGATTATCAGATCATATGGTCGACATTCTACGTCGCATTTATAAAAGGACTACTAACCAAGTCTGGTTTAATAATTCAATGTCAAATAGTTTTGTTACTTCTGTAGGGGTCCGTCAAGGTTGTTTACTTAGTCCTGTCCTTTTCGCATTATATCTGAACGATATTGAAGAATCTATTCCAGGAGGTGTCTCACTGGGCGATACTAATATTAAGACATTGCTATATGCGGACGACTTGGTCTTGCTATCTGACTCCCCAAATGGTTTGCAGTCAATGATTGACGCACTCCACGAATATTGTATAATCTGGGGACTAACAATTAACCTGAATAAGTCGAAAGCTATGGTGTTCAGAAAAGGAGGCAGAATATCATCAAGATATAACTGGCACATCGGAAATAACCAAATAGAAATAGTAAATGACTATAAATATTTAGGTGTTTTGCTCAATTTTAGACATTGTTTTTCCAAACACCTGTCTCTTAAGTTAACAGAAGCTAAAAATGCTATTAACGCGACATGGCGGGCATATATGAATAACCCAAAAATATGCATTTCCAAGAAATTAAAAATCTTTGATGCAGCGGCGAAGTCTATTATATTTTATGGAGCACAAATATGGGGCGTCTGGAGGTTCGACCAAGTAGAAAAGCTTTTAAGATTTTTTCTTAAGAAACTGCTTTTCTTGCCTGAAACGACTCCTAATTATATGCTGCACTTGGAAACAAGAATGCATTCGCTGTTTATCAATACCTTTCAAATGCACGCGGAATACATTATCCGCTGTCTCGACCTACCGGCAGGACGTTACCCAAAAATCGCTGCACATATCATGTTGAGAAAGCATCTATATTTCGCAGCCGAATGGGAAAAAATTTTTAGCAGCTCAGGCATTGGTTTCAGCGTAGACTTCTCTTCAAACGCTTTCAGAGCGCTTCTACCAACTGTGACAGCTAAAATTAGGGAACTCGAGAATAAAACTAATATAGAACGCGCTCAGGCGGGGACGTTCCATGATCTGTACCCATCTTTAAGTTTTAACTTTGAACCGTATTTTACTAATGAGCTCTCAGCGCACGCAATAAGCATTATCTTGAGAACAAGAGGTGGACTACTTAACATTAACGGCAGAGCCTTTAAAGACGGAACAACGGGTCTGTGTACAATCTGTAACATGGACGAGGTAGAAAACACGTATCACTTAATCGGAGTATGCCCAGTTTATCGACCATATCGTATAAAATTTTTTGGCAACCGCTTGCTTTCCCGTGAGGAGGTAATTCAAATTTTAAATGGAAATAAGTTCAAAGTTTTGTACAATTATGTAAAGGCCTGCATTGGATATAGGGATCTCATTATAAACGAATATTATTAATGTTAAGCTAGTTATTTTGTTCAGCCAATCTGGCACACAGCACAAGGTGCTATTGCCATGATAATTCGATGTATGTATAAATTTGTAAGAGAAGGTTAAGTACGAATTTTTGTGAATAAATAATGAATGAAAATGAATGAATGAATAAAAATGAACAACTCTTTGTTTATTTTTCTCTTGTTAACACTTTTCATTTCCTGTAGTTTGTTAAATATACATCTAACAAAATATAAGGGTATAACACATAAAATATTTCACAATTAACAGATTTATGCGTTTTTTGTCTCTGATCTAGAAACGTAGGGCCAAATTTGTTGCACCCGCGATGGCAATTTAAATCGTTCTCAGGACTTTAATAGTATTATTTTGAATTACTTGTGACCTAATATGCACTGAAAATATTAAGATGTAGCCCTTTCAAGACTATTTTTATTAAAAATGTTTTTTATTTAGTTACAATAAACTAAAACATACGTGTAAATGTTGCACCTGCGATAATGGAATCGCCCTTAAGAAAACATTTGATATGAAACTATTTCCAAATCATTCTCGAACCTCAGTGTTTTCTGGGTAAATGTTGAAGTGTCAAAAAAGTATTCGCGCGCACTTGAAACAAACTTGAATCAATGAAAAAGAAATTGCGAGCCGCAATAAATTGTGTGCAGTACCGGAGTGCACAATTTCTTTCATAAAAAATCCAGACAAATTTTTTGTACGTACTCTAAGAAATGCCGAAATGCGGAAAAAGTGGTTGGAACTTTCTGAATATAAACAGCTGGTAACAAAGCTGCAGCTGGCAATGTTTTTACACGTGTGACGACATTTTAAGTTCAGCCAATCAAAAACGTTTCAGATAAAGCATACAAGTTTGAAAAAAATTGTTTCTTTCTCTTAGATTTTAAGCTAAATTAAATGAAATTTTTATTGTCTGATAAATGAATTCCATTAAGAAATTCAGATTTTATACGTAAGTCAAGAAAAAAATTATTTCTTTTTTGATATAGTCAAGTACCCTGTTGAAATTGAAATGGCGGCCTTTGATATTGTTAAGAATTTTAATGCATTTGTCGCTGCAGTTTTCTTTTCTTTCCATTTAATGTTGCCCAAATTTAATAATGCCCAGATAGTGCGGGAGCTAGCACGTGTTTTACCCTCCTCATAAGCGCCGCATTCCAAATGTATCTTAAAAGACAGGGTTTTACTCGTACATCACAAAAATCGTTTGCTGCCACCTCAGAGAGGTGGCATAAGGGGCGAAAATCGACCCCCAATGGGTGAAAAAATGGCCAAAAAAGCGCGATCTGCGCCGCGGTTGAAATTTTGCTGAGTGGTAGATAAATGGCTAACTAAGCGAAAAATCATTTGCTGCCACCTGTGGGAGGCGGCTAAGTCTTGCTGCCAGTCGATTGAAGTTACAAAATTTAGGGGTCAACCCTCCTCATAAGCGCCGCGCTTGAAAATTTGGATTCGGTTAGGGAATATACTCACTAACACGAAAATCATTTGCTGCCACCTGTGGGAGGTGGCGAAGTCTTGCTGCCAAGACGATAAAGTCCGCGGCGCCAAGCGAATGGACAAGTTTGCAACTGAAGTCTGTTCGCAGACACTTCTGTTATAAATAGCGCAAAGACTTAAGACACGAGCTGTAAAGATGTGACATAATTTAAATGGTTTTCCTAAAAACGCAGAGCAGATTATATAAGTTTCTGGTATCAATCAACCAAGTTTTAAGTTTGGTTTGGATCCGATAACGTGTAATGGCCCCGCAAGTCGATCAAAGTTAAAAAATTCTGAACAAATTCCAAGTAAAGCAAGCAACGTATCTCCTCAGCTTTTGCGGCAAACCAAAACTCAGAATTTGTAAAAAAAATGCCACTTATGTGAATAATATGATTTTAAAAAATAATTTAGAATCAGCAATAGTGTTGTTAGTCCCTAATTCAAGTACACCACCACGAATTCCAACAAATTCTTAGCCTTCTTGCGGATAGGGGTGGGTTTCCCACAGGTACATAGCTAGAGAAAGTCTGCTTGGGTAGTGCTTAAATTGGTCACTGTGGTATAGTGATCAATTATAAGACATTAGCCCAAAAAAATGTGTTTGGCTTAGAGGAAGTTTATTGAGTTGTGGACCAAAAACCCATAAAATTCAAAAAATTCATGACGTCCGATTTATTTATAGCATAAGTGAAAAAGCATTGGCCTGTTGATTGATTGTAGACCCGGAAACGTCACATATTCTGTTATGGTGGCTGTAGTTGCTGTGGGTTAAGTCCATGAAGATTATCAATTTGCGTTGTAGATGTTGTTGGTGTGTGGATCTCATCGTTGCGGGTAAAAAAATTTGACTTAGAGGCTCTTTCCACTATAGCCGCATCTTGCTTTCGCATCTTCTAGATGCGATTTTTCGAGATTGGTGTTTCCACTAGCATTTCACATTTTGCATCTTTCAAAACAGCTGTTTTTTGATTACAATCGATATTTTACGTTCAAAACAATCAAAATCAGTGCGCATTCGACCTAAAAAGCAATTTCTTTAACACGCAAAGCTAATAAAAATGGAAATCGGGGGATTACTCAGAATGCTTGTGATGCTCATGGAACGCGAGCAGTCTATGTTAATGCAGTTGGTTGAGGAAGAGGACCAGATGATGGAGCAGATAGTGAACGTGTTGTGTCGCCGCCGGCGTACGCCACGCAGAGTTTGGACATTTGTAGGTTTTAATTTCATTTAATTGTATGTTAAACTTAGCTCGTGATTTTTAGAAAAGATATGACAGTTTTTGGGAAAAAGATGTTCCTCGCAATGATGAAAACTTTTTAATCTGTTGGTGGAACAGCTGCCGGGACTGAACCGGGAAGATACCGTATTTCGAAAAGCCATACCGTTAATAAAGAGAATCGCTACAGCCTTGTATGCCTTGGGATCCTCTGCGGAATATAGAACTGTCGGTAGACTCTTTGGTGTTTCCAAAGTGATGGTATGCAAAATCCTGAATGAGTTTTGCGAAGAAGTCATAGAGAAACTTGCTCTGGAGCACTTGCCACCAAACTTTGTTACGCAAGCGAAGGTAGACGAGTGTGTCGAAAGTTTCGAAACTCTTGGATTTCCTCAATATTTTGGAGCAATCGGTATGTATTGAATGAAATTAAATTATAATGATATGACCGTCTTTCTATTATATTAGATGGATGCCACATTGAAATAAGACCGGCAGGGGATTATAAAGGATGGTATTCCACTATTCTTTTTGCGTCAGTTGACTATCGGTATGATTTGAAAACAGAAAATTGTCATCAAACTAATTAAGGAAATAGTTTCAGATTTCAATGTTGGCTGTCCTGGACGTTGTCACGACTCACAAATTTATGAACAGTCGACACTGAAAAGAATTGTGCAGTCAGACAGGCTTTGTAAAGACAACACCAAAGAAATATGTGGTACCCAGGTTTCCGTTCTTCTTATTGGAGATTCGACTTTTAGGTTTTCTCCATCTCTCATGAAGCCATATCCACTTTAAACTGCAGCAACTGAAGAACAGCGACGCTTCAACTATTCCTTATCAAGTGCTAGACGAGTAGTGGAGTGTGCTTTTGGACATCTAAAATCTAGATTCCGCAGATTAGGAAAAGGGCTGGATAATAATTACAACAAAAACAAAAAAATAATTGTTTGCTGTTGCATCTTGCACAATTTGTTAAACACGAGAAACAGCACCTTTAATGGCAGTCAGAATCAAACTCCAATACATTCCAAGCCCAGTCACAGCACACCAATGTTGCCAATGACTTCGACGAATCGGCGGGAAAAATAAGAAAAGCAATTGCGACACATATAATGAACAAATAATGATTAATTTATATCACAAACTTCGTTTTTTTTGAAAAAATATATATACATATTCATAATTTTAAAACATAAAAAAAATGGTTTTCATCAGTTAACGAAAAAAAAAAACCAAATTTAAAAAAATAATGGTGCTTTCTATCACAACAAATTGTTTCATTTCAGTACAGTATAAGCATGTAATATTACATGCCACATCAGTTTTTGTTTAAGTTCTCCTCTAACAGTTTAAGCATGCTTTCATGGAACTTAATAGCCTCATTTGTTAGAGCTGATATCCGTTCCGTGCGTATCTCCGCAAGCTCCAGCAGTCGCTCTTCGAATCTATCGCTTCTTTGGTTTTTTTTCTTCTTCGGTGGCGGAGCATCACAAGTTTCGTCTACATGATCAGAGGAGGAAGAGTTTCTTGTGGAGCATGTTGAAGGAATACTGACTTCCATCTCCGAAAGACTTGACAAATCTGCAAGGCATAATCATATGGATAACATGCTTCAAACTCGGGGAACATATTAGGTGTAGTAAAAATCCATTATTTTTCCAATAGATGGCGTTATTTATCTGCATCTCGCGTTGTATAAGTCCGATCGTGTTCCGCTAGGGGGCATTAGAAAGATGACAGTTCCTACTAAAAAAGCTTTTTTGACACTTTTTTGATTGATTGATTCAGTTTTGTTTGAGAGCTTGTCAAAGATGGACATCAGCAAAGAGAAAATTCGCTGTATTTTACAGTTTTTCTTCGATAAAGGAGAAAACGTAAGCCAGGCGGCTGAAAATGTGAATAGCGTTTATGGACCTGATACTGTAACAGCCAATCATGCGCAATTTTGGTTTCGTCGATTCCGTTCCGGTAACTTCGATGTCAAGGATGCACCACGCACTGGAAGGCCAATTGTCGAAAATGTCGATAAAATCATGGAAATTATCGAGTCCGACCGTCATGTTAGCACTGTTTCGATTGCAAAAGAGCTAAAGATTGCACAAAAAACCGTTTGGAACCATTTGAATAAGGCTGGATACACAAAGAAGCTCGATGTATGGGTGCCACACGAGTTAACGCAAAAAAACCTCATGGACCGAATTTCCATCTGCGAATCGCTGCTGAACCGCAACAAAATCGACCCATTTCTGAAGCGGTTGGTGACTGGTGATGAAAAGTGGGTCACTTACGACAACGTCAAGCGAAAACGGTCGTGGTCGAAACACGGTGAACCGGCGGAAACGGTGGCCAAGCCAGGATTGACGGCCAGGAAGGTTTTGCTGTGTGTTTGGTGGGATTGGCAGGGAATTATCTACTATGAGCTGCTCCCATACGGCAAAACTCTTAACTCGGAACTCTACTGTCAACAATTGGACCGTCTGAAGGAAGCAATCGCCCATAAGTGGCCAGCTTTTGCCAATAGGAGAGGAATTGTGTTCCATCAGGACAACGCCAGGCCACATACATCGATAGTGACTCGCCAGAAGCTCCGGGAGTTTGGTTGGGAGGTTCTTCTGCATCCACCTTATAGTCCGGACCTGGCACCAAGTGATTACCATCTGTTCCTGTCCATGGCGAACAATTTTGCTGGTGAAACATTCGCTTCAAGAGAGGCTTCTGAAATTCGACTGTCTCAATTTTTTGCTAATAGGAACGAGGGCTTCTATGAGAGAGGCATAATGAAATTACCTTTAAAATGGCAACAAGTTATCGAACAAAACGGCGCATATTTGACCTAAATCGGGTCATTCTAACTATCTTAAATAAAGCCCTCAATTTAATGCAAAAATAATGGATTTCTTTTTACTACACCTAATATATTAAAAATACTAACTAGTGCTTTCCGTCATCACGTCTGCTAATTTAAAGGGCTAAATTGAACCCAAAATAATGTTGACCTTTGCGTAATGACCCCAAGTTGATGGGGAGCCGCCAGATGGACCCACCAACTGCGTCTCTGCGCTGTAACACAAGAAATATTATTTTTTCATTTGTATATTGGCATTTTGTATTACCGATATCTTCGCGTCAAGTTATATATTTTGCTCTTTACGTCACTCCATCTAACTTGGATTCCGCCCTTACATAAGGATTCTACCATTTCCTGGAAAACATGGGAGTTTTTCCTTCCCCTCTGAGAAACGCTATATTGTCCTCACATAAATCAATTAGCATGCACTCGTTTGCGTATGTCCAGCAAATTCGCTCGCTTCCATTTTTTTGCATTCAAACAAAGGAATTGAATATATTTTATTATAATTTTAAATAGTTTTCTTACAGTTTTTTTGGTTTCCACCGCCATTTCTGCCGAAAAATTCTGAACTGCTGGTCATTCACATATGTATGTTTCACTAGACATGTGCTGTTAAAATATATAATCGATATATAATCGGAAAAAAATCGGTTCAGTATACAACAACAATTGCATGTAAATTCATACCGCATCTTTTCGTATCTTGCCAAAATTCTGAAAGATGCAAGATGCGGCTATAGTGGAAACAGCCTCTTATATATATCTTAATTATATCTCGTTCTTAAGTTTTATACTTCCTTAATTACAATTGAACTGTTTTTTCTTCTTAATTAATTTATTCTTAATTCAATCTTAATTCAACTATCACAATTAATTTTTTTGACGTGATAACATCGATTTAATCGATGATAGGACATTCTATGTGCGAAAAAATGACGACAGAAAACTCAATGTGCGTGTGCACACAAACCCACTCAAATACACAAAATTTTAAACCAGTTTAAAGCAGAGAGTTCGCTCTCATCAGAAAGTAAATCGTCTCAATCGTCTCTCACAAGCAGACAGGGCGAAAATATGCAAACCCAATAAGCACAACGAGTTCGAATCGAATTCGGTTTGACGTGCAAACTCTTCGCGGCGAGTGTTCGCGGCGAGCTCGAATCGAATTCGAATTCGTGAGGGAGTCACCTTTTTACGCGACGCGTATTTTTATCGAATTTTCTATCGTCTACGCATCGCGCGCGACTCGTATTTTGCTTTCGTTTTGATATCGCGCTTTATTCCAATATTTTATCATATTCGATTCGCCTTTTTGTCGAATTTTCTATCATATTCTTATCGCTTTAGCTTCAAATTTTTTATCAAATTCGATTAGCAAAAAAAATCATTATTTTTTATATGAGGAGCTTAGGAACAAAAGGTTGCATTTGCACTTTTTATTTTTTCGAGTAAATTGAGGAAATTAATATTTTGGTTGATTTGCGAATTGTTTTGTATTGTTGTTCAGCGTTTTATGTGTCACTTAACAGCTAGAATAGACCACATTTTAAACGAAGTTTGTAGGTTTTAAAACTATACCAATATGAACCAAAGTTTTAATCAAATGTCACCTTTTGATCCTAAAGCTAGTAAATGCAACTTTTTGAAATTTACTTTATGAAAAATGTTACCTTTTGAAACACATTAAAATAGCCAAAAATTAAATTCAAAATGTTTTTATATACATTCAATTTTTTATTATACTTGCAATTGCTCACAATCAATTTCACAACAATCACATTCAGTAATCTCATCATCTTCATCGGTTTTGTCACTGATGCTGCTTTCATCCAATATTTTACAATACCATTTTAAGGCTGGATCCTTCTTCCAGTCTTTTCCAAACTGTCTTAAAAGCAAATTTCCTACGTCCTTTTTTTTCGCAATTTTAATGAAATGTCCCAATTCTTTCTCAATTAAATTGACAAAGCTGAAGTTGGTTCGTCGTTTTAGTAAGTTTATACCCCTTTCTTCTGCGGCGGTTTGAAATCTAAAGTTTTTATATGTTTTCACTATGGCTTCAGTTCTGTTTTTTACTCCTTTCTTTTGTATGGATATGCGTTTTATGTCCCTTATACTATCAATTCTTTTAAAATATTTATCAAGGCTCTTTATATCATTATATTTCCAATCTGTACCTAGAAAATGAACTTTTCCATGCTGGGATATTATTTCTTGATAATGTTCTTTAGTGGAAATTACGCTTTTTTTTCTGAGGTCTTTGTCGATACGGCCAAACACACGATCAGCGGGTAAGAAGCTATGACCACGTACAGGAAATGTTATCAATATGTCTTTTAAAAAATCAGGGGACTCCTTCGCTAACCAGAACAGTAGTGTGTCAATAATAAACACATTTTTGTTCTGTCCTCCGCATCCATCACAAAACATACGAATACGTTGTATGTCTTTTAAGGAACCATTCTGTTTAAGAGTGTTCAAATTATTTAACAATGCAGATCCTATTTCAGTTGAACCTCTGCTAGCCATGTCTTCAGTCCAGCAATAAAAAGGTGGGTCCTTTCCTTCTAAATTTACAATGCATAAGTTATAAAAACTTATTTGTCTTGCATAAAAACTTTCTTGAATAGGTGTTTTTGGCAAGGGCATAACTTGCTGCAAATCAAAGCAAAATAAATAAGAATTGTCATCCTTTTCTTTCATTAACAAGTAAAACGCTTTAGCTCTCAACTTATGTATTCTTTTTTCGATCATGTGATACTGTTTCTTCTGTGGATCTTCTTCG
This sequence comes from Chlorops oryzae, assembly GCA_020466095.1. Lineage (NCBI taxonomy): Eukaryota > Metazoa > Arthropoda > Insecta > Diptera > Chloropidae > Chlorops > Chlorops oryzae. Next base: position 111,846,515 of record CM035806.1, read on the forward strand.
GATTTGATTTTATTTATCAGAACAGTGCATGTTGTGCAAACATCACTTGATGGGGATGAAAACCCTATGTTGAACTGTGTAAGAAAAATGTTTCTGAAGAACCATTGTTTCACCTTAACGGATTCTTTTTCAACAGAATCATATATTTTCCACAACTTGGATATGTTTAATTCACATGATAATTAAACTCTTTTTGACTTGTTCCTGGAGTAATGACTTTCCTTTGCTGGTAAGGCGTTTATAAATTCACAAACTCTTTCTTTTTTATCTAAAGATTTTTCGGACTTTCTGTCTGCACCCCTTTTCTCTTCAGAGATTTTGCCAATTCTTATGGTATTGCAAATAGTGTTCAGTCTTTTGCGACCGAAGCTAAAAGCCTTCATAAAAAAGATTTGCAGACTCTGATTGTCTTATTATTTTTTGTCAATAAATAAACCTTTTTCGAAAACTTTCGTGGTTTTGGTTTATAGCTATTTGAGCCAGAATTTTTCCGTTGCGGCTTGAAAGCTTTTATAAATCGACATATATATATATCTTGATTTGTTTTACCAATATTGCTATAAATAAGTTGTCGATTCCTGCAAATATCTTGTTCTTTCAGTTTCGAGCACTTGAAAAGCGATGAAGGCTTGTGAAGACAAGGGACGGAAAAACATAAGGGGTCTTGTCCTTGTATCTGAAACAAGAATAAATGAGCAATAATATAGAACTACTGGAAATAAATCATAATTTAACATCGCATAAGGCTTTAAATTAAACTCTTAGTGATTTTGAAGTTACTTACTTCTTGTTTTGCACTTCTTGTTTATTTCGTTGTTTCGTTTGCTTTTAACGTGACCCTTGGTTTATTGTTTTCACGTATAATTCTCCTTCATCCATTTTTTTTCAATCTCCTTAACAAATTAAATAGCTTTACTTTGCAAAACTATTCTCCGTATTTAGGCAGGTAAAACGTCAAATATGACAATAGATTCATTGCTACAACATTTTGTCGTTTTTGAAATTGATTCCATATGAGTACCAATATTCGTATAGTCAATAAAAAAACAAATATTGCAAATAAAAAATGTTTACGACCATATGTATTCGTTTTGATCCGATTTTAACAACGTTGTGTATAATTACTAAGAAAATGACACTTTTTGATATTGAAGTCGTAACCAAAAAAAAAGTGTTACTTTTTGATCCAGAAGCTGCTTTCCAGGTTAATTTTTCTACGAAACAAGCAACTTTTTTAACTTTATCTTTGCGGATAATGATAAAATTCAACCTTTTGAGTCGTATAAAAATAAAAAAAACCAAAAGTGAAAAAAGTGTAAATGTCACCTTTTGTTCCTAAGCTCCTCATATTTAATGTAAAATTCAAATAAGAGTCTTATTATAAGATTATTTCCGGTAAAGGAAAAAAAAAAGGTTCTAATGCTGGTAACCACGTTTTTGAATCCACCCGCTGTGGGATTTGAACACTGAACCTCTCGATTTCTAGTTATCTGCTTACCCATTACGCCGTGGCGCGCCGTCTTCGTAGAATTGATATGAATGACTTTTTTCGTTTATAAGTTTTGTTTGATTCTATATTTACCTCGAATGCCTTGCGAGTTGGAAAAAAATTAACAAAACTACTTTCGAGAATTAAAGTGTCATACCCACTGTTTGTGCCCGCGAGGAATTAATGGACCTGCGACCCAAATGGGTCAAAGGGAAATCTTTTTTAGATCAAATGAAAATCACGTACCTTTGACTGGTGTTGTTTCTGCTGCTGTTGTGGTTGTTGCTGCTGCTGCTGTTGTTGTTGTTGCGTCTGTTGATGTTGCTGGTGTTGTTGGTATGATGGGTTTTGAACGAGTCCCGAATCACCCGATTAATAACGCGAACGCGGCCCGTACTGTGCACTTTGATCACTTTTCGGTCCGTTAGATATATATTTTGGACGTTTCGACTTCGATTGCGGATCGGCTTTAACTAGATTCGCGGACGTGTTGCACCTTCAACTGTTCGTTCTAAATGATTTAAGCCCGACCGGTGTTGCCAGTCAAGCCCGGCGGGAAAAGGGGCTAGCAGCTGGCTCGAAGTGCTGCCCTCCTTTTTCCCGTTTTTTCGCCGCTGGTGGGATTTAGCTGCGTGGCGACAGCGGCAAAAACGGACACCCACTAAACACAAATTTTAACGAATTCGAATAGAATTCGATTCGAATTAGCGGAAGGCAATTTTCGCGATATAGCGCTTTTATCGTATTTTGCGTTCGATTCGAATTCGATTCGAAGAGAACATGCGATAAGAATTCGAAACGTTTGCAACGAGCTCGCTTTTTTATCGAGGAATTCATAAGAGTCTTGCCGACTACGGCACCCTGAAAGGGATTTTGAAGTTTTGTTGATATTTTGAAAAGTCCTTGAGGGGTTCCTGAAAAATGGCCCCAATGCAAGATGGCTCCAAACGCCGACAATAATTTACTAGCCGGGCGCTAGGTAGAAATTACTAGCCGGGCGCTAGGTAGAAATTAAAAGCCGGGCGCTAGCTAGAAATTACTAGCCGGGCGCTAGACTTTACTAGCTAAGCCCTAGATATAAACTAGCTAGAGCCTAGCAAGCGCCGCGATAGATTTTCCAGCCGGGTACTTAATCATTGTTGCATAATATTTGGGGTGTTCTGAGGATAACCCTACGTTTTGAAGTGTGCTTTTCTGTTTTACAAGTATTTAATTTAAAGAAGTGTATGAAGGATTTTGTATAATTTTGTTTGTTTTGTATTGTTATCCACGGTCCCTGGTTCGTGCGAAATAAGTTACGCATTTTATGATATAAATATTTTCTTTATAAATATGTACATTAGGACGTAGACTTTTTTTTATTTTTTTGAAATGTTTAAATGTTGAGTCGGAATTCGAAAGATGTTTGCCTAAAAACATTTTGAGAATTTTTTCAGATTTTTTGAAAGGGGTTTTGAGGTCTCCCAAAAGGGTTTTATGGGGAAAAAAGCTCTTTTGAGGGAATGATTGCTATTTGTTTCTCAAATGGATGCATATGTATACAATTTTATGTGGAACTGCAATCATATCGAAAGCTTATTAATTAAACTTTATTTTGGTATACATAAAAGGGGGTTAAAATTATTGATCTTGTCCCCCTAGGCCAAAAAATTATTGTTTTTTCAAAAAAATTTGATAATTTTTTGAAAAGACCAAAATTTTTTTGAAATATTCCATTTAAATATTAAATCTGAGTATGCAGTTATAAACTTTGATCAATTTTAATCAAATTGAAAAAAAAAAAATTTCATTTACGCTTTATTTCGACGAAGTTATGCTACATTTAAACTTTTACCCACCTGTGTGCGACCGATTGACCAGTATGAGGTTGGCTTTCGTACCCCAACAATAAATAGCTTATACAATTTTTTTCATTTTTTTATGCAAAAACTATTTAATTATCTTCAGAAGATCATAAAAAACAAAAACAATAGATTTGTTGTAAAGTTTCAGAAAAAAAAAATGTAGAAATTTACTTTTTCTTAATCGCCCACTTGATGTAAGGTTGTATTGAATTTTTTTAAAGTGTATGAACAGCTGTTTAAACCAGCTGTTTTAAGTTTGCCATCATATACCTCTTGACAGTTATCTAAAGCACATGTATCGAAGTGAATAAATTGCAATAGGCAAAATCACGAGTAAACTGACGACAATTCTTCTTCATTACATATGGGTAAGTTATTTAAATTATAAAAATATTATGAAAATATTAATGGTTTTTATAATCAGAATTATGAATTAAAATTGATCAAAGTTTATAACTGCATACTCAGATTTAATATTTAAATGGAATATTTCAAAAGAATTTTGGTCTTTTCAAAAAATTATCAAATTTTTTTGAAAAAACAATAATTTTTTGGCCTAGGGGGACCAGATCAATAATTTTAACCCCCTTTTATGTATACCAAAATAAAGTTTAGTTAATAAGCTTTCGATATGATTGCAGTTCCATATAAAATTGTATACATATGCATCCATTTGAGAAACAAATAGCAATCATTCCCTCAAAAGAGCTTTTTTCCCCATAAAACCCTTTTGGGCGACCTCTCAACCCCTTTCAAAAAATCTGAAAAAATTCTCAAAATGTTTTTAGGCAAACATCTTTCGAATTCCGACTCAACATTTAAACATTTCAAAAAAATAAAAAAAAGTCTACGCCCTAATGTACATGGGTGAATTCAAGCAAATACTTTTTAACGTATGTTACCAAATCGAAATCATGGGGATGCATGCAGTTGTGCATTCAAATGCTTCATTCCATATAGTAATATAGGGGACACTTACAACAACAACCGAATTCCGTGGTGAGCTAGTGATGCTATATTTTTTGAATATTCACTAAATTTTTTAAGTAAACATACTTGCGTTGAAATTTTTTATTGTTTTCAGTTTAATGTAAAACTTTTAAGTTTTTAATGATAGTTTATGCAATTCTGTACCCTTTTCATTCAGAAGAGACCCAAAAATATATAGTTTATACATTCTATTTATCATGATATGTAATAAGTACTTGAGCCACTAGTTATGTATCGAGCAATTTTAGTTATGATATCACTGAATACTTCATATCAGCTGTTCTGTGGTGGAATTCAAACTTTTTGATAATCGGTCATACTCGCGCATGAGTACCATATAGAACTATAGCTGCAACTTCGGCCAAAAGCTATTACGTGGTACACCACACTTACTATTACGTGGTTCACCACAACACTCGGCTTATGGCGTGGTTCACCACGGTTGAACTTTTTCACCAAATCATGCCATAACGCGCCAAAATTTGGCCGAAGTTGCAGCTATAGTTCTATATGATGAGTACTCTGCTTTAGCGTTCCTCAATAAGATGAGCAAAATTTTATCTAGTTATTTTAATTTGTATAAAACTAGCAGATTTTGCTGAAAAATAAAATGAGTTCTTATGAAAAACCATTGATGAACACTTATATATATCTTATTTTAAACAAAAATTTTAGTTCATGTTCCAAAATTATAAAATATTTGTTAGACCAGCACCGGAATTTTGCGGGGGCGTGCTACGTTTTTGATTTTTCCATAAGAATGCATGCACAGGGGGCCTACTTTAATTCAACACACACGTTTTTTTTTGCCAAGTGCCATCTTTAGTCCTATATGCTTCACTCTTTTCTACTCTAGTGGTATTCAAGCAACAGTGCAAACGCAGTGTGCAATATTTGCACTTGTCAAATTGCGTACAAAAAAAGCAGTGCAAATATTGCACACTGCGATTTGCACTGTTGCTTGAATACCACTTCTATGTTTGAAAAAAATTTTGCTTACTGATTTTTTATACCTATGAGGCCTTTTACATTAGTCAATAGTTGATCGTCAATTCCTATCGATATTCCCTTTTGGAGTTGCATTCGCTTTTACACTTACTCGAAAGAATTGATCGTCAATTCTTACTTCGTTTGCCTTTTATGACATTTTCCTCTTCAAGACAGGGGTGATATTTTATAAAATTCAAGCAAATTAAAATATGTATCTCTGATTAAGGGTTGATATCAAAAGCATAAATACAGCACTACCTGTTTTATTTTAATGAATTTAATTATTGATGCTAAGGAGTATTTCAAAATGCTTGAATTAAAAATGCTTTTTGAAAAAGACAATTTTTAGTGAGTAGCTTAACAGCAAATTGTTCTGTTTGAAAATAAATTCTATTAACGATTTGTAGGAGTAAACTATCTAGGTGATTTTCATATTGTCAAAAGAATAAAGGCGAAACTCCAGAATCGACGAAACATTTCAGGCGATAGAAATGTAGCTGCTTCCATTTAAATACATTTCAATACATTGATTCAATGGAAGCAGCACAAATGTTTTCATCTTTGCCGCGTATACCGCAACAACCGTCATTGCCATCGTTTATGGAGTTTCGCCTTAAATTTTAATTATATTCATCACATTTTTCTTCATATCTTATAACATAAAAGTTAGTCTTCAATTTATAGTTTTCGGTACATACAAGAATGTAAGATCCTAAAATATTGATCAAGAAAAATAAGTAAAAACATATAATAGCATGCGATGCTGTCTCCACGAACAACGAAAACGAATAAAATAAATGTCAGAAATTTGTTCCCAGCCATCGATAGGTTCGATAAACGAAAGAGAGAAAAGACGGATTGAGCGAGTACGTGCAACCAAAAAACGCTCAACTTTTCGATAACGATATGTTATCGTTTTGTACTGAAAATGAGAGTTGACGGTCAACTATTGACTAGTGTAAAAGGCCTCTATGTCTTAATTTCTAAGAGCTATTATACACGAGGGTGTTTTAACGCGCGTTTTTCCACGCGCGTGGCGAATTCATTGGTCGGCGGGGTAGAGATGTAAACGGGGTAGGCAAACACGCAAGGGCAACGAATTCCACGCGTGTTTTTGACATTTGCTTTATTGTCTTTCGCATAAGGGGCATTTCACGTCAAGTGTACCCGCTCAAAAAACTTCATAGCCGGGATTTCGATGAAACTTGGTGGAAATGTTGCGCTATGAGAGTAAATGAATTGTGCAAAAGGAGGAGGGGAAATATTTACCGGGTGCCTAGATACAGGGTGTCAAACTTTCAGGCCTTTTTGTATTCAAAAAATTCTACGTCTTGCAAATTGGAAAATGAAAAAAATTTAATAAAAGATTTTTATAGATTTTTTTCTGCTCTTTCCGAAAAAAAATATTACAATCTCCAGAAATTATTATTTATGCAAAAAAAAAACGGTTTTTATTTTTAAAATCAATTTTTCGCTCAATGCGACATTTTTAATTTTTTTTTAAATAATTTTAAACGAAAGCTGAGCTTTTTTTCTATAAGATAAAGTCTTAATTGAAGTGGGATCTCCAAAACTTACGAGTAAACGGAGGTGTTGAACCCAGCACGACCCTCGCGCCAAGCACGCAGAAGCCGCTATTCAGCTTTATCAACTGTACTGTGCGTTTGAAAAAAGAAAGAAAAACAAAAGAAAAAAAAAAAACGAAAAAATATTGTTCTCTCCCCAAGAGCGCGTACGGCATTAGAGGGTTAAGTTCTCGTCATCAATCGTACGATCCAATTAGAGCAACCTGTTGTCTTTTGTGTACGCGTGCTAATTACGCAGCCTCTCTCTCATTACTCGTTAGTCATATAGCTGAATGACTGTATAAGACTTCGGGCAAAAGCTTTTTACCCTTGACTCACGGTGAGGTAGGTCATGATTTGCCTATAGCAGGATAGTCTTAGTGAAATTGTCATTGCAGACGGTCAAAGACGATCTGCTTAGTAGAAGAAAAAATTATTAAATAAAAGTGCTCGTGGAGTTTGTCTTAACTGTACAAACCGAACTTTTGTAAAAGACTTAAAACTAAATAAGAAAATAAAGAAAAACAATTTTCGACATAATAATAAAAATAAGTCCTTAAAAAGAAGAGAAGATTTTCGAGTGCTCGAGATCGAGAGGTGACGCAGAAAAAAAAAAAACCCCTAACCCTAATTGGTGCACGCTGTAAGTTCGGTAGCGCTATGTTTAAATATGACAGACCTATAAGCCTGTTGTTATCTAGATCCATCCACTTCCGTGGGAGCCGAAGACCTGGAGAAATATTTAGTTTTGCGTTCTTGGACACTTGGCCAAGTGTCCAAGATAATATTTTCCGGAAGTTTCTAATTTTGGAACATGTGGGACCTGACCCTCTGCCACGTGACCTCATAAATCCCTAGACATCCGAACAAGGTGGTCAGCAAATTGGTGATCGTGCATCATTTTTGGCGCGTTGAATCCGCCCAGGAAAGAATTGGACGAAAGGAGAAATTCTGAAATAACAGAAAACCCAATCGTGTACCGCTCCTCAGCTTCGTGCCATACCACGTTTTCTTAGCAGTACGGAGCATAAAAAGAAAAAGAAAAGGAGAAGATCAAAAGAGTTTATTTTGTACTAATGTGTTTAGGTATATGTTTAGCTCTAACGAGGTAATATCAGTTTTACTTGTCATTTTGTGAATGCCCGAAAAAAAAATGCAATTAATCTTTTTGTCTCTAATTCCCACAGCTTATAGCGAATATAAACCTACATATTAAACAGCCAGAATCGTCTCCGCGAAGGCCTTCTAAGAGATTTTAATGCCGGCTGAAAAGGAGTAAGTGCGTAAGTGCTATACTACTACGATTATATGTAAGTTCCACAAAAATGATTTTTCTTATATTTCTTAAATTTTTGTTGCATTTTTTTTGTGGCATATGAGTCAATAGCGTATATAATTCAGGTTAGGTTATATGATTGTACGAAGTCGATTTTGTTTACAATTTTTTTTTCGGTTTATTTCATAGCCTATGAGCTATGATCTGTAACCGAATCAATTGCAGCTGAAGTCATAGCAATTCAAGTCGCGCTTGGAAATTTAGTTGTGTTTTTGTTTTGAGTCTATTTTGTTTCGTTCGCCTGCCTTGAAATTCGTGCAAAGAAAAAAAAAGAAAAGAAAACTATGTCTCATGTCGATAGCTTAAGCCTAGTTGAATGATTCCTTTGTTTTTTTTTGCTTGCAATTAAATGATACGAAGCTTTGCGTTTATCCTCTTTATGAATGAATTTATAATTTGATAATTTAGAATAAGAATCTAATTAAAGATGTTGCTATAAATATTTATACTGGTCTGAAACCTAATTATTTAATTTTGGCGAACCTGGGGCTCTAGGAGATCTGAAGGGCCATGGCTAGGGTGGGCACGGCGTAGCCTTAAACCTTCAATAGCGCTACGTTCGGTAATGTAGCATCTGACTTGCTTCCGCGGTACTGTTTGAGTATAATCGATAGTAAGCGTGTGCAAATTTTTTTGTTTGTTCTCCGGTCCAGTCGAAGGCATAGATTCTGAGGGGTCTTTATTATGAACCCACGACACGACTACAGCAGCTGGAATGCGAGTGCACACGAGGCAGCTCAGAATCTCCTCACATTACCACTCATTTCACTACCTTCCGAGTACGACTTTGGCAGGAGCACATAACAGAATGGCGCCCAACGTGGGGCCAGGTGAGGAATTACTTGGTTGAACTTATTTAATAGGGTTCCTATCGTTATTTTGAGAGAAGAGAAAAAAGAAAAAAAATACGTAGTTGTTCTTGATAAATTTCTTCTATAATTTACATTCCAATAAAAGCAGGGACGGAATACAGTTAAATAAGCTACATGCTTTCTAACTGACCTTCGGCAAAATTGGTTTAGTTCGTTTATCTCTATTTAGTTAAAAGTATATAAACACGATAGTTAGGATATTTCAGAATGTCAGCTAAATGCCTCTTTCTTATACCAAGTATCGGGGTTTCTTTTAAAGTACAGCTACCTTTTTGTTTCTAAACGACGCATACCTGTATAGGAATTTTTCAGTAATCGTCTTGATGACAGCACTGTAACCATTCAGGTATTTCATATCACTATAAATAAATTTTTGCTCTTAGTCTCAGTTATTACTATTTTTTTTCGGAGTCGTTGTCGCAAAGTCGGAGCTAATTTATCGTATAAATATTGTTTACCAAATTGAATTTTAGGGAGTAGGACCAGTGTTTTTGAAGTATCACAAGTGAATTTTTTTCTATATTGTGTTCGTGGGAAGTCACCTTAATACATTTTTTTTCGAAATCAAAAGTTAATTACGGTTAGACAAAATATTATTTAAAATAATTTTTTTTCTTACCTATCTATTTTTTTTCTTTTCGTTTATATACACTCATACGAAAATGTCGTTACGACACAGTAACGAAAATTTGATTGTGGTTCAAAGTAATGACTCTTGCTCTATTTGTCGAGAGCAGTTCAAAGAAAATGAAAATTTTATTAATACTGTGTGCAAGCATAAATTTCATCGGTATTGCTTATCTCTCTGGGTCAAAACAAATCCTAGTTGTCCTCAATGCAGAACAAAGCTAAATTTAAAAGACGTTAACATTCCATCTTCCAGTAGTAATGATAGAGTCCAAACAAGATCACAAGCTTCAACTTCTCGATCTGTCACTAACCCTCCGTCTCCATCTGATGGACCATCTACTTCTTTAGCTGCGCAAGCAGCTAATCAACAACAAAATTCAGCTAGTAGTCCACGAAACGAAATGGACGATAACAGAGTTCGCACTTTGGTTAGCGCTCTTTTGCAGGCTAGACAGGCATCCGTTTTTGAAGAAATAGAAGGTCGAGTTAGTCAATTAGTTGAAACGAGTGTACAAAATGCAATAGCCCCATTTTTAAATCGCCTGAACATATTGAGTTTAAACGAAGCTCCTCAAGGACATGCTAATGCTATCAACTCTGCATCCCATGTTGGTTGGCCGTCCGACTTTCCAAATCTGTCAAATGGTAATCATACCTCCAGTCCAAATATAAATAGAATAGATAATATCCGATTCAGTAACAATACTTCAGTTACGCAATCTGGCAAGGTTGCTCAATTAATGCATAATTGGGACATCAAATTTGATGGCACCTCAAAACTGTCTGTTGAGAATTTCATCTATAGGATTGAATTGCAAGTGATTGACACCCTTGGAGGAAATTTCAATCTTTTGTGTGAGCATCTGCAGTCGTTATTTGTCGGCGAAGCTAGAGACTTTTATTGGAGATATAGGCGTTCCGTTGAGAGAGTGACATGGCCAGGTCTATGTCAAGCGTTGAAAACTAACTTTGCGGAGCACCGCACTGACACAGATGTCAAAGAAGCAATGCGGAACCGGAAACAAGGTCCGTCTGAGAGCTTTGACGATTACAAAAATGGTGTTCTTAAGATGGCAGAGTGTTTAAATGGGCCGCTACCTGAATATGAGTTAGTCGAAATACTTCAACGAGGTTTAAGGTCACGTGTTCGACAGCAACTCTTATATGTTTCAATAAACTCAGTAGCAGAGCTGCGTAGGCTTTGTCTGAAAGGGGAAATGCTAGCCAATGAAATTTCAAAAAACTTTTCAATTCCTGTAAGTAATAGTCGCATACCAACAAATCCACGCAGGCAGATAAGTGAAATTGAGGAAGGAAATATTAGTGAAGATTTGCCTAGTTTGTCTGACGTACAGGTCGAAGAAATAGGCAGACGTCCGGATGCTGTCTGTTGGAACTGTCGACAGACAGGACACCGATATCACGATTGTATTAAAGTTAGGACCGCTTTTTTGCTACGGATGTGGCACTCCCTCTGTTTATAAACCAAATTGTGCAATTTGCAATCAGGGAAACCCGAAGCGGAGCGAAGGTACGAAAGCCAGCCTTCGCAAAGACTCGGGCAACATTTAATAAAAATTGAAACGAATGTAGATCTACCACTTTCGCATCCTTCAAATATTTTTAAAATCACGCCATATGAAGAACGTTTACAAAATTACCTAAAAAGAAGAAGGGAAATATTTAGTGATACTTTACCGAGTAAAAAGAAACAGCGATCAATTTGTCGAATTAAAAATTTTTGGAAAAAGGTTTCATTAACAAAAAATCAACTAGCAAGCGTAATTTCTTCCATACAAAATAAATCTGATGATCTCAGGCCGTATGCAAAAATTGAAATCAATGGAAAATCACATCTTGCTTTATTAGATAGTGGAGCGCAAGTTTCTTGTATAGGGAATGAATTCGCAAAAGATCTTAGCCAAAAAAATCATTGTAAGACACAATCGACAATAGTAAGTACAGCCGATGGAAAGCATCAAATTGTATATGGGCAGATTGAGCTAAATGTAATCTTTAAAAATCAGAACAATTTAATTAAATTTTATATAGTTCCTAGCTTAAAGCAAAATGTTATTTTGGGAATAGATTTTTGGAGTAAATTTTCTATAGCTCCTAATATCATTTCATCTGTTCAAGTTGAAAACAATTTAGATCCTAACTTACACGCCTTACTAGAAAACGAATCAAAAAAGCTTGAATTAATTAAAACTTTATTTCCTAGCTACGAAAGAGAGGGTTTGGGAAAAACGCACATAATGCAGCACGAGATCGAGTTAGAACCAAATGCTAGACCCGTGAAACAGAGGTATTTTCCAGTCTCTCCAGCAATCGAAAAACTTATTCATAAAGAGATAGATGAGATGCTTAAACTAGGTGTAATCGAAGAATCCCCTTACAGCCCCTGGTCGAGCCCAGTCGTTTTAGTTAAAAAGGGTGATAAAAATCGTTTATGTCTAGATTCGCGCGTAGTAAATAGCATGACAGTGAAGGATGCTTATCCTCTTCCACACATTGAGGGCATTTTAAGTCGCCTGCCGAAAGCTAAGTTTATTTCGTCATTAGATTTAAGGAGAGCTTTTTGGCAAATTCCTCTAGCAGAAAAATCCAGAGATTTTACTTGCTTCACGGTGCCTAATCGTCCACTGTACCGCTATTGCGTTATGCCTTTTGGCCTATGCAATGCGCCACAAGCGTTATGTCGTTTAATGGATAGAGTTATTCCACCGCTTTTGAGAAACGAAGTTTTCGTATATCTAGACGACCTTCTCATTGTCTCCGAAACTTTTAACCAACATATGAAGGTGCTAACTGAAGTAGCTATGTATCTTAGGAACGCCAGACTCACTATTAACGTAGAAAAATCCAAATTTTGCATCAAAGAAGTTAAGTACTTGGGATACATCGTAGGAAATGGGATACTTAGAACAGATTCTGACAAAATAGCAGCGGTTACGAATTTTCCAACTCCAAGCACAGTGAAACAGCTTCGAAGGTTCTTAGGAATGGCGGGCTGGTACCGTAGGTTTGTAGGAAATTTTGCAGAGTTAAGTTTCCCGTTGACAAATCTTTTAAAAAAGGGAAAAAGTTTCGGTTGGAATGATGAAGCGCAAATTGCTTTCGAAAAACTAAAAGAAGCTCTTTCTACAGCCCCAGTACTTGCTAATCCTGACTATAGCAAGCCTTTTATTATCCAATGCGACGCTAGTGGATTAGGAGTCGGTGCTGTTTTGTCACAAAAAAATGAAGAAGGTGTGGAAATGCCAATTGCGTATTCAAAAACTAAATAGTGCACAGAGGAATTATAGTGTGACAGAGCAAGAATGTTTGGCAGCGGTTTTGAGCTTAAAAAAATTTAGAGCATACGTTGAGGGTCAAGAGTTCATGATCATTACTGACCATGCTAGTTTGAAATGGTTAATGAAGCAAGCCGACCTTTCTTGCCCGCTGGTCTTTAAAGCTTCAAGGTTTTAAATTTCAAATTCAACATCGTCGTGGTTCTTTAAATATCGTACCAGATACTCTATCTCGTTTAGAATGCGAAGAAATTAGTGAAGTAGAAGTGTTTCCGATAGTCGATCTAAATTCTGATGCTTTCAACTCAGATGAGTACACAAAATTGAGACAAAGTGTTCTTGAAAATCTCGAACGAGTTCCAGATTTGCAAGTTGTTGAAAATAAAATTTACAAGCGTACCGAACATCCAAATGGCGATTTGGAAAGAGAAGCTTTCAATTGGAAACTGTGGGTGCCTTCTAGTCTTCACATATCCCTTATTCAGCAAGCTCACTCAGTGCCTAATAAATCTCATGGAGGTGTAGGAAAAACTATTGAGCGCTTAAAGCGAAATCTTTTCTGGCCAAACATGGCTCATGATGTTAAAAATTTTGTTGCTAAGTGTGATGTATGCCACCAAAGCAAATCTCCAAATATTTGTCTGCGTCCGCCTATGAAGTCATCTTATTTGGTAAATCGACCTTTTCAGAAGCTTTTTGTAGATTTTATTGGCCCGTATCCTAGATCGAAGAATGGAAACATAGGTGTGTTCATAGTGTTGGATCATTTATCGAAATTTCCATTTCTACACCCAGTCAAAAAGTTCACTTCAACTGTTGTCGTCGATTACCTTAAAAACTACATTTTTCCCACTTTCGGAGCACCAGAAAGCCTCTTAAGTGACAATGGGAAGCAATTTAAATGCACGCACTTTCAAACTTTTCTAAGAGAGCGAGGAGTTCAACATACTTTGACTGCTCTTTATAGCCCACAACCTAATGCCAGTGAAAGGGTAAATAGATCGATTCTTTCCGGTATTCGAGCTTTTCTCTCTAAAGACCAAACCAGTTGGGACAAACATATCTACGATATAGCAGAAGCACTGCGCAGTTCTTATCACCAAAGTATCGGCTGCAGTCCTTATTTTGCCTTATTTGGTCAACAGATGATCTCGCACGCTAAAGATTATGAGCTCATTAGAAGTTTGCATGCTTTTCAGGATTTCTCAATCAAAAGGGAAGACCATTTAAATATTCTAAGGAATAAGTTGCGCGAAAATATTTCGATTGCATTTGAGGCTTCAGCCAAACGGTATAACCTTAGAAGCTCAGATAAATCTTTTCAGATCGGGGATTCAGTTTACCGACGTAATTTTACATTGAGTGATGCTGCAAAAAAGTTTTGTTCAAAGCTTGCACCAAAATTTTTAAAAGCAACTGTCGTTGGCTTGAAAGGAAATTCTCTCTACGTGCTCGAAGACGAAGAGACCAAGAAACGCGAAGTCTATCATAAGAAAGACATAATAGAAAGAAAAACATAAAGTTCGCATTAGACCGCCCTTTTCAACTTTTATCGCTCTGCAATATATGCAGCTTTGCTATAAAACTTGCTTTGTACTGTGCGTTTGAAAAAAGAAAGAAAAACAAAAGGAAAAAAAAAACGAAAAAATATTGTTCTCTCCCCAAGAGCGCGTACGGCATTAGAGGGTTAAGTTCTCGTCATCAATCGTACGATCCAATTAGAGCAACCTGTTGTCTTTTGTGTACGCGTGCTAATTACGCAGCCTCTCTCTCATTACTCGTTAGTCATATAGCTGAATGACTGTATAAGACTTCGGGCAAAAGCTTTTTACCCTTGACTCACGGTGAGGTAGGTCATGATTTGCCTATAGCAGGATAGTCTTAGTGAAATTGTCATTGCAGACGGTCAAAGACGATCTGCTTAGTAGAAGAAAAAATTATTAAATAAAAGTGCTCGTGGAGTTTGTCTTAACTGTACAAACCGAACTTTTGTAAAAGACTTAAAACTAAATAAGAAAATAAAGAAAAACAATTTTCGACATAATAATAAAAATAAGTCCTTAAAAAGAAGAGAAGATTTTCGAGTGCTCGAGATCGAGAGGTGACGCAGAAAAAAAAAAAAACCCCTAACCCTAATTGGTGCACGCTGTAAGTTCGGTAGCGCTATGTTTAAATATGACAGACCTATAAGCCTGTTGTTATCTAGATCCATCCACTTCCGTGGGAGCCGAAGACCTGGAGAAATATTTAGTTTTGCGTTCTTGGACACTTGGCCAAGTGTCCAAGATAATATTTTCCGGAAGTCTCTAATTTTGGAACATGTGGGACCTGACCCTCTGCCACGTGACCTCATAAATCCCTAGGCATCCGAACAAGGTGGTCAGCAAATTGGTGATCGTGCATCATTTTTGGCGCGTTGAATCCGCCCAGGAAAGAATTGGACGAAAGGAGAAATTCTGAAATAACAGAAAACCCAATCGTGTACCGCTCCTCAGCTTCGTGCCATACCACGTTTTCTTAGCAGTACGGAGCATAAAAAGAAAAAGAAAAGGAGAAGATCAAAAGAGTTTATTTTGTACTAATGTGTTTAGGTATATGTTTAGCTCTAACGAGGTAATATCAGTTTTACTTGTCATTTTGTGAATGCCCGAAAAAAAAATGCAATTAATATTTTTGTCTCTAATTCCCACAGCTTATAGCGAATATAAACCTACATATTAAACAGCCAGAATCGTCTCCGCGAAGGCCTTCTAAGAGATTTTAATGCCGGCTGAAAAGGAGTAAGTGCGTAAGTGCTATACTACTACGATTATATGTAAGTTCCACAAAAATGATTTTTCTTATATTTCTTAAATTTTTGTTGCATTTTTTTTGTGGCATATGAGTCAATAGCGTATATAATTCAGGTTAGGTTATATGATTGTACGAAGTCGATTTTGTTTACAATTTTTTTTTCGGTTTATTTCATAGCCTATGAGCTATGATCTGTAACCGAATCAATTGCAGCTGAAGTCATAGCAATTCAAGTCGCGCTTGGAAATTTAGTTGTGTTTTTGTTTTGAGTCTATTTTGTTTCGTTCGCCTGCCTTGAAATTCGTGCAAAGAAAAAAAAAGAAAAGAAAACTATGTCTCATGTCGATAGCTTAAGCCTAGTTGAATGATTCCTTTGTTTTTTTTTGCTTGCAATTAAATGATACGAAGCTTTGCGTTTATCCTCTTTATGAATGAATTTATAATTTGATAATTTAGAATAAGAATCTAATTAAAGATGTTGCTATAAATATTTATACTGGTCTGAAACCTAATTATTTAATTTTGGCGAACCTGGGGCTCTAGGAGATCTGAAGGGCCATGGCTAGGGTGGGCACGGCGTAGCCTTAAACCTTCAATAGCGCTACGTTCGGTAATGTAGCATCTGACTTGCTTCCGCGGTACTGTTTGAGTATAATCGATAGTAAGCGTGTGCAAATTTTTTTGTTTGTTCTCCGGTCCAGTCGAAGGCATAGATTCTGAGGGGTCTTTATTATGAACCCACGACACGACTACAGCAGCTGGAATGCGAGTGCACACGAGGCAGCTCAGAATCTCCTCACATTACCACTCATTTCACTACCTTCCGAGTACGACTTTGGCAGGAGCACATAACACAACTAGAAAAGTTCAGCAGCCACAGCTGAATAGCGGCTTCTGCGTGCTTGGCGCGAGGGTCGTGCTGGGTTCAACACCTCCGTTTACTCGTAAGTTTTGGAGATCCCACTTCAATTAAAACTTTATCTTATAGAAAAAAAGCTCAGCTTTCGTTTAAAATTATTTTAAGACAAGTAAGAAAGCTAAAGTCGGTCAAGCCCGACTTTGAAATACCCAGCGTCCCGACATTATGAGCGCACTATGTTTTGCTTCTCTATTTGTGGGCGTGGCAGTGGGAGGGCAACATAAATTATTTCCCTACACCTTTCATTCGCCTTGGTGCACCTATGTTGCGAATTTGAAGCTTCTACGCCTTTTACTTCGGAAGTTACGAAAAATCTTCATTTGTGGGCGTGGCAGTGGGCGGGCCGCATAAAATTTTTTCCTACACCTTTCATTTGCCTTGGTGAACCTATGTTGCGAATTTAAAGCTTCTACGCCTTTTACTTCGGAAGTAACGAAAAATCTTCATTTGTGGGCGTGGCAGTGGGCGGGACATAAAAAAAATTTTCCTACACCTTTCATTCGCCTTGGTGAACCTATGTTGCGAATTTGAAGCTTCTACGCCTTTTACTTCGGAAGTTATGAAAATTCTCTATTTGTGGGCGTGGCAGTGGGCGGGCTACATAAATTTTTGTTCCTACACCTTTCATTTGCCTTGGTCAACCTATGCTGCGAATTTGAAGCTTCTACGCCTTTTACTTCACAAGTTACGATAAGCCCTTATTTTTGGGCTTATTTGTGGGCGTGGCTTGAGGAGGCCGGCGTCCATTTTTTGCCAGGATATGTCCCTTTTCGTAGTTTACCAGCACACCAAATATCAATCGAATGTGTTAAGTGTTCGCAAGTTACAAGCATTTTATTGAAAACACAATAAATTCATTTGTGGGCGTGGCAGTGGGCGGATGTCTCCCATTTTTACCTAGGATTATACTCGGACCCCGATATACATGTGTGCCAAATTTCGACTTCATTGGTCCAGCCGTTTCGGAGGAGATCCGACCACGGACGGATGGACAGACGGATAGACGGTCAGACGGTCAGACGGACAGACGGACATGTCTAAATCGATTCAGTTTTTGATCCTGATCATTTCTATATATATTTTTCTATATCTCCGGAGCTTAATTCTCCCTGTTACAAGATTTGCACAAAACTAATATACCCCGCTTACGCTGGGTATAAAAAATTAAAAATGTCGCATTGAGCGAAAAATTGATTTTAAAAATAAAAACCGTTTTTTTTTGCATAAATAATAATTTCTGGAGATTGTAATATTTTTTTCGGAAAGAGCAGAAATAAATCTATAAAAATCCTTTATTAAATTTTTTTCATTTTCCAATTTGCAAGACGTAGAATTTTTTGAATACAAAAAGGCCTGAAAGTTTGACACCCTGTATCTAGGCACCCGGTAAATATTTCCCCTCCTCCTTTTGCACAATTCATGTACTCTCATAGCGCAACATTTCCACCAAGTTTCATCGAAATCCCATCTATGAAGTTTTTTGAGCGGGTACACTTGACGTGAAATGCCCCATAAGTGACAGACATAAGAAGAAGACAATTTAGAGCTGTCATAACATTAGTTTTGAACGCGAACGAAGCAAACAATTTTGTTGCAATTTTAAAAAGAAATGGAAAAGAATAGCGTGTGGAAAAGGGATCTCGTAGAGAGTCTTTTGCTAAAATTTCAAGAACATGAAAATCTTTATAATGTCCGTGACCCAAACTACATGCACCGCGTAAAACGGTCGGACTCGTTTTTCAAAATTTATGACGAACTGAAATTAAAAAACCGAAATGTTACGGTGGATGGAATTAAATCAAAAATTCACACTTTGCGCAGCCAGTATGTCAAACAATTGCGCGAAGTTGAAAAAAGCAAAAGAAGTGGTGTTGGTATAGAAGACGTATACCAACCAAAACTGTGGTGTTTTTAAAACCGCACTGTGCTACTAGAAAGTCAACATCAAATATAGCTTTTGTGAGTATTTCGTCCTTAGAACATTTATAAATCTTAAGAAAATTTTACACAATTTCAGAACGATGAAGATGTAAATTCATGCTCCAGCAATTCTTTTGTAAGTTTGTAGAAAAATTTTTTAAATATGCATTTATTTTAATGAATTTAATATTTTAGATGGATGACAGTGCGAAATGTGAAGAAGCAGACTTCTTTCGGGATGACACACGGAAGGCGGAAGATGCTTCATCTCGAACCTCCAGAAAACGGGTATGTATCTATAGCTTGGAGTTTTGCCAATCAAGTTTTCCTTCTTTGTTAAAATAATCCTCAAAGCCTTGTCTTATCGTCTGTGCAGCACCTTTAGAATTTTGTTGTTGAGCGGAAGTCCTGTTTTCATACAGGTTTTCGAATGCGTTTTCGAATCCTGGAGATCCATGTTGTAAATATTTGTCATTTTTCTCCAATAGCATATTATGCAAAAGGCAACAAGTTTTCGTGTACAATTCTACATTTTCAACCGATGTGTTGATTGTACGCTGGAAAATTCGAAATCTGTTCGACAAAATACCAAATGCATGCTCCACTACATGTCGAGCACGCGTAATTCGAATGTTGAAAATTTTTTTTTCCTTTACGTTTGTGTTGTGTGAATACGGCTTCATGATATGCTTTTGTAATGGGAATGCATCGTCCCCAACAATGACGTAAGGAAGTTTTCGTCCATTTCCAATTACCTCATCAGGCGGAAAGTATTTGTCTGCATTGTCAATTATTTCTTTCAAATAACTTTGCAGCAAAACGCCGGCGTCATGTGCGCATCCATTGCATCCGACATTTATGTATATAAAGCGACAATCCGCATCAACCAGAGCCAGCAGCACGATACTATTCGTCCCTTTATAATTGTGGTAGAACGACCCATCTTCTCGCAGGGCCTTGAACGTTATATGCTTGCCATCTAAAGCTCCTGAACAATGTGGAAATTGCCACTTGATAGCGAAGCTCTCAGCAATTGCCCTCCACTCGATGATTGTTCTTGGAAACTGTAAATAAAGTTTTTCTTTTACATTTTTTTTTCAGAAAGCAACATCAAATAGAGAGGAGCGCTGGCAAAATATGCAGAGTTTGCTTGTAAAACAATTAAATGAAAGAAGCGAATATCAATGGCTCGGGCAGCAAGTTTCTTTCGATTTAAAAAACATTAAAAACGGAGATATTCGGGATAACACAATTTGGAAAATTCAATCCATTTTGAGGGCAGCCAAATTAGCTGATAAAAGAAAGGGTGAAAGTGAAATCGAAAGCGAAGGATCATCAAGCGAGCTCAGCAGAATGTCTGATGTCCGAAATCCAAATTTTGCTTCTTCTTCAGGAGCAGTGTCAGTATTTTCGGACAACGAACACTATCTTGATATAGAAATACTTGAACATCCTCTATCGGATGTGCTCGACGATGAGGACTATTGATAACACTGTGGTAGTCGAAAAAAAGACAAGGTCGGAGCCAACGGACGCCCCCATATTTCTGGCATGAGAAACCGAACTGCATCATTTGTTTTCTGAGTTATCGGTAAGCCTTCGTACGATTTTTTTAAAGGTTTTTTGGCTACTTTATGGTCCGTATCTATGGATATGTTGAGGTTTGGTATTTTAAACTGACATTGCAATGCACTCTGAGATATCCCAAGTAATTCTCCCGGAATTAGGATATCACAAAGTTTACAAAACCATGACTGAAAAACTAGTCAATAAATGCCTTGTTACCAAAAAAGTAAAAAAAAACATTAGGTTCTATTATTTGATAGTCTAACGCTAAAGAACTTAAATTAAAAAAAAAACCAATAACTTGCCTTTAAATACTCAGCTGCGAAATTTTTGTAAATTGCCTGGCATACTTCTGGTATAGCACGTCCAAGGAAAGAATTGGAGAGTCTCGTTTGAAAATTTGTGCTCTTATAGGACTCAGCAGTTGCGAGGTAACGCAATGTCGCCGCCAACTTTTCTGCAGGAGGTATTGATGGCCTCATAATTGTATCCTGCTTTTTTATGTCGCACTCTATTTCCGCAAGAATATAATTGAACGTTGTTTCGTCCATTCGGATGTACTCAAAAAAGGAGGACTTATCATTTGCCAACTCTTTTGCCATAAAGGCAAAAGAACCTTTTTCCATACGACCATAGCGCCATGGTTTCACCCATTCTGTCCTTTTCCTTTTCTTGGGTCTACTGTTTTCCGTTTCATATAAGTACATTGAATTTGCAATTAATTCAACGTCTTTTGTGTTGCTGAGATTTGATGTTGCAACAAACATTTCCGTATATTCAGCAATTTCATCAAGAATTTCGTCAGACATTTCGAATTTTGTATCGAAAGAGCGGAAGAAAGCAAAGGGCTACTCAAACGTCAAAAACCCGCAAGCAGGAAGTCTAGTAAAATATCAGCGTGTATAAGCCGTAATATTTACGAAGCAGTTTCAAAATGGAATTCATAAAAAAACGCGCGTTAAAACACCTTCGTGTATAAGTAGTAGCTCTAAGTATGTGCATTAGGCCGGGTCGATTTAGCAATCGATATTGTGCCATAGATTTTTCGATAGCTTCTGGCATGAGGAAAAAAAGTTCCACTAAGACATATAAAAAAAAATCATTTTCGTGCCTGCGGATTTAACATTTTGTGACTTTTTCTGAACTTGCAATTTTAAGGTTTTTTTAGTAGGTAAAAAAAAGATATCTGCTAATTTAATTTTTGTTAAATATTACCTTTCCAACGTGAAATTGTACGCTTAAAATGATGGCGATAGCAGTTTTTCCAAAAATAAGTTTTTCTTGCGGTTTTGGAGGACCTTTTGTCGAAAAATCAATTTTTTTACGCGTTAATTTGTAAGGCTGTTTAGTAGGTATGGTAAAAACAAATTCGCCGATTTCAAATTTCTTAAATACATATATCCTATCTAATGTAAAGTTGTACGCTTAAAACGATGGGCGATAGCAGTTTTTCTAAAGATAGGTTTTTCTTGGGTTTTCAACCGACTTTTTGTCGACAAGTCGGATTTTCTCAATTTTTTACTCTTTTTTGTTATTTTTAACGCTCCAAAGCAATAGAGAATATGCATGCTTTTTTTTTATTTGTTTATACGTTTCTACTAGTTAGTACATTACCAAATATACAAATAATACGTCTAAAATATAAACCATTAAGGAAAAAATCAAATATTAAAATTTTGGCCGATTTAAACGCTTCCATTTTGCCGCCCTTGTTCGTGACGTCAGAATTACACTAATTCGATATCGACAGGAGTTATAGAGATATATCGATAGTCATAGTTTGCGATAGTCCGTAAATTATTTTAAGTACCACATAAACATTCAGTCTGACTGATCATTCATCCTTAAATTCGTACTTTTATTCGCTTTTAGAGTTACATCCGCGTTTCCACCTAATAAAAACAGCACAAACGATCTATCGAGTACGAAAAACAAGAAAATGCTCAGTTTTTCTCTAAACTCCCGCACTTTGCTAGCCCAAAAAGTGGGAATTGACGTCAATAATTGACTAGTGTAAAACCCGTCTATCGAAAAGTGTCGATTGTTCACCACCTCTAGTCAAAGTGTTTAGTTCGGAATAAAATAAAGGAAGTGAGTACAATGGAAAAGCACAAAAAATCATATTATAAATATTGTGTCGTTCCTATGTGTCGAAATAACACCAACACTGCACCTGACAAAGTTTATTTCCTTATGCCGAAAGGCGAACAAATAAGGAAACAGTGGTGCAAGGCGATGAGAAGAGAGAATGTATCGTGTTTGAGCTGTTTGTTCTGTTGTGAAGACCATTTCAATGTAAGTAAGGCTGAGAACACACCAGATTAAACGAAACGAAATGAAACGAAACAAAACGAAAAAACGATGCGAAACCAGAAGTCATGTTTCGTTGCCGATAACTGGACCATTCTGCACAAAAGATCTTTTAGGTCGAGGTGCATCTTAGCCTACTTAATAATAATAATAACTGGTCCATTCGTTTCGTTTCGACTACACCAAGCGAAACAAGAAAACAAAAACGTTTTGTTTTTGACTTTTGGTTTCGCTTGGTGTGTTCTGAAAACAAACCCGTTTTCTTGACTAACGAAACGACAACGTTTTGTTTCGTTTCGTTTGATATGGTGTGTTCTCACCCTAAAACTCTACAAAAACATTACATAGTTTACGAAAAGTTGTAAAAATATTATAAATTCGATACCTTTCTGTTATTTCTGGATTTCAGATTGAAGAGGACACAGAAAATTATATTAAATACAAATTAATGGCATTAGAACATGGACAAAAAGTGAAATTGCGATTAAAAAAAGGAGTATTGCCACATATATTCCAGTGTCAAGAAAAAGAGAAGTCGTACTCACCACCGCAGAAAAAGGTGGCTATGAAGAGAAAAAGAAAAGCTCTAGTTGAAGCTGCCTTAGCTGAAGTCGAAGAAGAAGGAATACCTACAGTTTATTTAGATGAAGCAGATCCTAGTGCAACCTCAGTACCATACCCAATGGATGTAGATCTGAATATGTCTAATATTGAAATAGATGAAGGGTCTGCTTCTGTCTCCATATCAAGTTTACATTGCAAAGATATATTGCAACTTGACAAGGCTGTGCAAGTTAATTATAAAGCTCACTATAGAAGCATAGGTGTTAATGTAGCTGCAAAGAGTAACTGCGTAGCTTTGTCTCCCTTTCGTACACCATCTAAAAATGTAGCAAAATCACCCTTAAAATCACCTCGAGCTTCTTTTGAAAATAGAAAATTATTTTTTAACGACCTCGCTGACACTCTCTCTCTCAAAAGTACTCATTCAGCACAGTCATCGATAATATCAATCGATTATGAACCAGAGCATAGCTCAGCTGATTCAAGTTGTTATAATGAAAATCAGTCAGGCAGTGACTTACAATTTAAGAGCCACATGCGTAGTAGCACATTGGTTGCGATGGAAATGGAACCAAAAATGCTATTAGGTTTACCAAAAAAAACTTATTATTTAATAAAAATATTAAGTGAAAATATTCCTCTTCCCATTATAGATATTTTAATTACACTAAAAAAAATTAAATTAAATGAATCTTTTAGTTTGTTGGCGTTAAACTTTGGATACTCTCAGAGCTCAGTCAGCAGAATATTTTCGAAAAGTTTAATGCCCATTTCAAAGAAAATGAAAGAGCTAATTTTTTCGCCTACCCCATTTCAAATATTTGAAAAACTACCAATTTCATTTAGAGCCAGGTATGATAATGTTGTCTCTATTATTGACTGTCTAGAAATTGAAATAGAAAAGCCAGCAAATGCTGTGCATCAGTCGCTGACCTGGTCACAGTATAAAAAGTGTAATACTTTAAAATATTTGATTTCTTGTACTCCGGATGGTCTTGTCAATTACATATCTGAGGGATACAGCGGCAGGGCGACAGACCTAATGATTGTCGAAGACTGTGACTTTCTGGACTATTTACCACCTAATAAAGCAGTTATGGCAGATCGGGGTTTCAAAGATCTAACACGCCTTCTAGAAAATAAAAAATGTACCCTAGTCAGGCCACCTTCAGTTTCCCAATCTACTCCTAGTAGCAAAGCGGATGTTAAACATTCAAAGCAAATAGCTGCTTTGAGGATTCATGTAGAGCGAGTTATAGGCAGACTAAGAGAATTCAATATGTTACTGCCACATGCCTGCATTGATCATCACTTAATCCCTATAGTGGATGAAGCAATAATAATTGCTTGTGGAATAATAAATTTGCAAGATTCTCTAATAAAAAAATAATTTGTTGTATAATGGGATACAATAAATTACTTTTAATATCTACAATGGGAAGTGGGATATTTTCACTCAGTAGTTTAATTTATATAGAAGTTATAAATATAAATGAAGAGATATGAAGAACATGTTAATAAAATTCATTGATAACACTGTGCTCGAGTCTCTAACTTTTTTTTTAACAACGGGCAGTCCTACATTACTCATACGCAGAACGGTAAAAAGGGCCTTTTGCGTACGTTAGTACGCGATATCTCAAAAGTGGCCTCTAACTTCGAAAAACGACTATCGCCATTGGAATCAGGACTGCCCGTTGTTGAGATTTCCGATTAACACAGTGTAATGTTTTTATTTTTTATTTAAAAAAAACAATAAAAAAATTTTTTGCTTGTATAACAATGGGAAAATAGCATTTACCCAAAATCGTGAGCATTTCTTTATTATTCCTTCACAGAACTTCTTTTCATAGTTCATTTCTATAATATTTACATTTGCAGTTACTTCGAAATCACTTGCTGCAACACAGAAGAGGGCTTTAGTCTTGTTGAAAAAATGCATTTGAAGCTGCACTTGCGTCTTATATTTCAAGGACACTCGGTTGTCTTTAATGTAACGACACATTGCTTGGTCTGTTATAGGGCATTTCACTTCTATCACATATTTTTCGGTTATGCCGTCAGGTGAAGCACCCATAAAAGGATATTTAGGGTTTAATTTCAAACCACACTTTTTAATTTTTATTTTATTTAGTAGTTCAACCCTTTTCAATATTTGGTTTTCCAGAAGTCTTCCCCTCTTCATTGCTTCTGTGTCTGTTAATTTTCTAGCCCCCATTATTAATTCAGACAAAGTACCTTCCATTGTGCTACAGTGAGCTGCTTCATGAGCTTTTGAAGCAGTTATACGAGAATACCGAAGTTCATACCACAGAGAACAGTTCCCTTGATTGATAGTTGCAATTTCGGCTTGCTCACACGAGCTCATGTCCATGTTCTTTTCACAAAAATCGATGAAATCTTGAGGATTTGATGGCTTCTTCGGCATCCTACTCCTTAAATAATGGATAGACAATTTTTCCACAGAAGTCGGTTCTTTAAAATATTTCATTATTGGATTGTCCATGTCGTTCACATCATGACTATAATTTTTCAATACAGATAGAAAGCTTGCACTTTGTGGCTTTTTTGCTCAATATTTCTATTCTGTTTCGACGATGAAGCAATCTCTTTAGCTTTAATGTATTTTAAGCTTGCGCCAACAGTAGACAACTTTGCTTTCTTCCAATAGCATTCCACACTTGTGGATGGGGGATCTTCACTCCGTCTGTGCAGCCATGACAAGAAAGCAATAGCATGCTTACAGCCACCTGTAAAAAATAATCATGATTTCATACTGGTATTCATGTTACTTAATCAGATTCAAATCACTGTTTTATAGGAAATACTTACCTAAATGTGCTGTGCAATCTTCACATTGCACAGAAAGAATATTCCCCTCAGTCTCTTTGCAAGTTGCTGTTACATTGTAACACTTACAACGCACATTATGTTCTGGCGTTATTCTGGCTTTTACAATACATAAGTCTCCGTCCCGTTTGACTTGCACATAGCCGATAGCTGAATCCCCATATGATTCTCGTCCAGATCTGCCACAAAAATAATAAAATTTTCTGCATATTTTAAGTCATACGTACCTTGCAGCTTTAACTCCTCTGAGCTCAGCAGAAGTATAATCAGGATTAGCAGCGAAGTACGAGGCCATCATAAAAACGTCGATTTTCGGAAGATTATCCGATTGTGCTTTTAAAAAACCGCTTTCAGTCATTTTCGATATTTTTTTTTAAGATTTGTTATTCCTAATTGAATTGTTTTTTGACATATCCAGACTATCGATTGCGATATTTAACTATCGATTATCCCTAGTTTCATGTAAAATTGACGTCACGCTTTGCTTCCAAAAAAAATGTTGCGTTTTAGAAATTTGCCCGGGAATTTGAAAACAGCCGCTTTTTGATGGTTAAATTTCACTATTTAATTAAAGTAAATTTTAAAAATAGTTGTATAGCGTGTTTTCAGTGGCAATAAAGATTACAAAAAAGAATATTTTGTCCATATTGAAGTCACGTGCATATTCTCTATTGTTATGTATTTTATATCGCATCGAATTGCTCATTTCTAAAGAAATTGGCATGTTAAAGGCGTAAATTGTTTGGCAAATATTGCCTCCACCGTATGAATTTTCCAAGCAAAACCCTACCATATACAACCGACTCATAATATTTGACGTTAAAATACGTGGGAACGTACACGTGTATTATGAATCTTGCCAAAATTTTCAAATTTTCTCTAAGGCTTGCTTGTTGCAACGTAAATGCGAAGTATTCTACTGGCTTTGGTAAGCCATCTAGCATGTGATACAGGATCCGGTTTGATGTTTGCTAGTTGAATTGAAACGCAACCATTCGAAACAGCATTATCAATTTGGTATAGATACTTCACATCCGTTGAAAGCTCCTTTTGTTGATCTTCATCCAAATGTCGAGGCATGTTTTGATGTGGGATCGCTTCAAAATTCGGAACAACCTGACAATTATAGTGATGATTCAAAATTTATTACAAAATTATGTGGTTCATAGGGAATTTATTTTTAAAATTGTAATAAGTACTAGCAATCTTGAATCTGTTTTGCTAACACTCCCGTTGCGGTTCTTGGTCCAGTCGTTTGCGAAGTTTCCAATGCATTCCACAAATTTCGAAACGGCAACTCATTGAAATGTAGTAAACAACCCCACCAGTGTAATGGCCTCTTCAGCTGCAATTCAAATCGTCGCAGTATACCTCTCTCGGTACCAGTGTTTGTTTCTTCACCGTCAGAGCAAATGCCAATTCAATTATCAAGAGGAAGTTCCTTTTTTTTGAAAAATGCATTTAACCCTAGTCCTTATAACCGGGTTCAGGTGTGGCCAGTGGGCACTTTGGAGCGATGTACCTCCTAAACCATTTAATGTAAAACTCCGGATCTAGGAAGATTACGGTAATCCGCCACGACTGCCATCTCAACTGATGTGCTAGGTCAAGGCATTGAGAAGCTATGATCCTCCAAAGTCTTTACCCCCCATAAACGTATATCCAAGTACAGGTGTGGCCACTATCTTTTTGTGCAATTTTATAAGTTTTCTACATAAATAAAACAATGTTCTTTTGTTATTAGATAATGTAAATGTATGTTTCTTTTTATATATATTATTTCTTATAACTTAAGCTATTTATTATTTTTCTTTATTGTTGCAAATTTCGCATAAAAACAAAGTGCTTGAATGCTGCAAACAAATTGGCCGTTTACATGAGTAACGTTTACATGTAAAGAGTGCGTCTTCTGCGCTCATTTTGCTTCTCTCGAAAAGTGGTTTTTATTGCTGTCTACCCAACGGAACTGGACAAATTTTACTCACACTTAGTTTAATATATTTCCTTCATGACAGGTAGTTGAAATCCTGAAGAAATAACCACTAAATATGAATAAATTGCAAAACATTCCTACTGGCCACGACTGTACTTAGTTATACGTTCTCGTAGTGAAAGTTGGTTATAAGGACTAGAGTTAAAGCTGCTTGTTTTGCTTCAGCGCTTTCACCTTTGCATTCCAAGTTGACATAATTTGAATTCTGGCTCATGAACGATGACTTAATGCGATTCTTTCTGCATTTTCGAATGGTAAACTTCATCAATTTTTTCTCGAGTTAATGCGTCGTTTTTCCGACCGTCAAATGAAAAAGCTTCCAAGCACCCTTTTTGGCGGTGCCGAAGAACTTCCTTTCTAAGTTTAGCTCTTTCTCTGCACGTTTTGCTTTTGTCACAGACAACGGTTTGACCTCGCTTGTCTTTAAATGCAATGTCTTCAAACAAGGCTGATGCTAGGCAAGATGCCACTCTGTTTGACACGTCAAATCTGTCACAAATCATTGCAAACTTTGGTATACTGTATCTTGGAGAATAAAGAGATTCGACCGATGTCTCAGCCATTCCCATTGGAATATCATCTTGAAATTCTGAAGGGTTTCGCTGATATAATTTATCACCACATTTTTGAAGGTATCGTTAATTTCCTTTTATTGTGCTGATCAAACATGAAGTCCTTGAGATCTGCTGGAATTTTACCACAGGTGCAACGATTTGATTTAAGTGAGCATTTGCATGCTGCGATGTAGAATATAATTTTTTTGTACCATCAACAAAAACTTTATAATTATGAGACTGTTTTTTGAATTTATTAAATTGTATTTGTCAATTTATTTATTTAGTTTTTTTGTGACCGTTAATATTTTATTTTGATCAATCTTCAATTTGCCCCAAATTTCGAAAATTTTATCGACAACTTTTCGTGTGAATGTCTTTTACGAAAACATTTTATTCACCTTTTTCCACTGATCACCCAAAAAAAGTAATATTTAAAAATATCGAAAGAAGTTGGCAAAGAAATTCCATCTAGTTCGCTTGCTGGACCGAATAGTACCATATTATGTGAAATCATGTATTGTAAAGCCTGTGCTGATGGTTCTCCCTCTTCATCCATATTGTGTTCAAAATAAAACTGTTTTCCATTGAAATATTTATTCTAGACTAGGGATGTCGATTGAACATCGATGCATCGAAAATATCGATGTTTCACTTCGATGCTTCGCAATTTTTAAATTTCTTTAGAAACGAGCAATTCGATGCGATATAAAATACATAACAATTGCTTTGGAGCGTTAAAAATAACAAAAAAGAGTAAAAAATGGAGAAAATCCGAGTTGTCGACAAAAAGTCGTCTGAAAACCCAAGAAAAACCTATCTTTAGAAAAACTGCTATCGCCCATCGTTTTAAGCGTTTAATTTTACATAAGTTAGGATATATGTATTTAAGAAATTTGAAATCGGCGAATTTGTTTTGAACATACCTACTTAAAAGCCTTACAAGTTAACGCGTAAAAAAAAATTGAAGTTTCGACAAAAAGTCCTCCAAAACCGCAAGAGAACCCTATTTTTGGAAAAACTGCTATCGCTAGCATTATAGGCGTACAATTTCACGTTGGAAAGGTAATATTTAACAAAAATTAAAATAGCAGATATCTTTTTTTTACCTACTAGAAAAACCTTAAATTTGCAAGTTCAGCAAAAGTCACAAAATTGAAAATCCGCAGGCTCGAAAATGATTTTTTTGATATGTCGTAATGGAGCTTTTTTTCCCCATGCCAGAAGCTATCGAAAAATCGATGGCACAACATCGAAAAATTTTTTTCCATACAAATCGACCCGGCCTAATGTGCATGCATGAACGAGGCATTCATGCAAATACTTTTTAGATCTGTTAACATGTATGTGCATATACTTTTCGAGTCATTCTGATACGTATATATATATAGGTATATATACAGGGTGTCCTGTAAATAATGGATAACCTTAAACTGACTTAAAGCTGACATCATGACGGTTCCAAAACCGTTGAGGAACTGAATCTATCCCTCCTAGTGCCCGAGTTATGGTATTTTTAAGAAAATACGTAATACTTTTTGACTTACAGTGAACTCTCGAAAACTCGAACTGAATAAAACCGGCACTGTTCAAGTTAACGAATTGTTCGAGTTTTGGAACGCCATATATTTTTTATTTATTTATGCGTTTTTTTTATCTTAAATTCAGTCTTTACTCGCATATTGATAGAAAATTTTAATATACTTAAACTTTTTAACTTCTCAAGATTTCTACAGTCCATTTCCAATTTAAAATTAATCAAAAACGAAGACTTTTTTCAAACTATTTATTTATCGCAATGCCAATGGCATTGTTATCGAGACAGGATGTTGTTTACTTTCATTTCAAGTTAAAATACATATCTACTCCAATTTCAATGACCAACTCGTGACATGTTCTTTTATGACGGCCGCTTATGTGTAATTTTCATTAGAAAGTTGGTGTAAAGTCAGGAAGAGTTGCGGCTCTAATGTCATGCTGAAATCATAGATTGTTTCTCCGTGACTTGTCCTGCTGGGCTATTTCATATCATGAATGGTTTCGCACTGCTCTACGTAAACATGATGATCACATGTCAACAAACGTATTTTGATTTGTGTTTTAATACATAAAACAAGAAGAAAATTTTGTTCGAGTTTTAGAGCCTTCAAACTTTGTTCGAGTTTTAGAATAGTCAATGGTGAAAAAAAAATGTTCGAGTTTGCGGGGGTTCGAGTTTGTGGGTGTTCGAGTTTTCGAGAGTTCACTGTATTTGGTTTCCTTATGCACCACGATCGTAATATCAATGAATTTCAAAAAAGTTTTTTTTCTAAATATTATTCGTTCATCATGCTATTGGGTGGATGCTTGAAATAGGCTTGGCGAGCGATATAATATTAAATTTCTATAATTAAACTTTGCGTTTAATAAAAAATTTCAACACAAAAATATTTTCAAAAAATTTTAAGCACCTCTGGTTAAAAAAAAAAGTCCAGTAATTTGAGTGACCAATACCTAGAATAGTATGCGCATTAATTGCAGTTTTCATAATGGTAACGTAAGTTATTGTATCTGAACTACACGAAGTCTGTACACATTTGCTTGAAAATTTTATTTAGTCTTGATTAGTGAATTTTTGTTTCAAATTTTACTCTTTTACATTCGCCATGATATTTCCTTTTCCTTTTTTTTTCTTTTGTAAAAAGTTGGAAGACCATTTCTTGCTCAAGCTTGCGTTTTTGTTGAAAAGCTGCTTTTGAAAGAAAAATAGCAAAAAACTTATAGGTTAATGTGCCCTTAGTGCCAACTGTTACATTTTTATTTTATTTATTCAATACTTCTTTTTTTTTTTTTAAATGTCGCTTTATAAAATCTCTTTTATTCGTTGCTTTGCGCGAAATTTAAAAAATGATTGTGAAACTGTCTTGAAAATCAAAATTACCAGTATCTTTACTTGAAAATAGGCATTGCTTTTTGGTTTATCATTTATTCAGTGAAATATTTTAAGGTACACAGAAATTGTGCGCGAAAACTATGCCTAGAAGAAAAGTAACAATATTTCATCTGCTAATGAAAGTTCTTATACATATTGTGTTGGATGTCATTCCATTCACAAATTTTCTGCTCAGAAATAATCTATACATGTCGTGTTTCCTATAAGACATTTTGTTCAGACCACTATACGTGTGTTCATCTTTACGGACTCTATTTCTGATGATCATGTTTCTATTCTTTGTCATTTTATACTCGAGTAGCCCGTTAGGGCGATTCTCAAAGGATGCAGTATCTGTCACAATCATTAGTTGGAGAACCAAGAAATTTAATCAAGCATCTACCATCGATTGGAAGCAACTATGCAGCTGCATGGAGCATACTGATAAGCAGATATGACAACAAACGTCTGCTTGTTTCAACATTACTAAATACCCTTTTGTCACAACCCAATGTTAAAACTGAGTCTCCATCCTTGATGAAATTACTTCATGATGTGACAAAGGAATGCCTACACGGTCTGAAAACTCAAGGAATGCAAATTTAACATTGGGATACTATTATTGCTCATGTGGTAATGCGGAAAATGGACCAATCTTCTCAAACAGCATTCGAACAAAGCATTGACGACAGCAAGAGAATTATCGCACTAGATGAAGTCTTGAAGTTTCTAGAACGTAGATTTCAAGCATTGGAAGTAAGGAGCAATGCCGACAAATTGAACAAACGTACATGCGCCTCAGCAGTAGATGCAGATGGAAAGTGTCCTGTGTGTAAAAAGGATCGTCACAACGTGTATGAATGCAACAATTTTAAGAAGGCTCCTATCGAACAAAAATGGCAGCTCGTTAAAGCCCATCACTTGTGCGCTAACTGCTTACGGACAGGACATCAATCGAATAACTGTAAATCAGGTCATTGTACAAAATGCAAAAAAAGGCATAACACCCTTCTTCATCCGGAAGAAAACAAACCTGAAAATCAACTACAAGGTTCACCCACTCTGCTTGTCACAGCGACTTCAAATCGAAAGGAGCAAAAAGAGGACTCAGCCACGTCGAATGCAGTAACCCTTTTGACAATCCATACAGCTCATGAGAAATGCTTCATTTTGTTGGGAACAGTAGGAATCATTCTCATGAATGAAAATGGCGACACGGTAGAATGTAAGGCAATCCTTGATTCTGGATCACAAGTTAATTTGATCACAGAAAAGTTACAACGAAAGCTTGGAATATCAACATCGCTTTCGAAGCTACAAGTGCAAGGCATTGGCCAAAAAGAAACCAAAATTCATCATTGCACAATGCTCAAAATACAATCTAAAATCAATGGATTCACGGCCGAAGTGGATGTTCATGTGATACCGAAAATTGTTTCCAATCAACCGGCATATCGCATTGAAATAGAAGATTGGAAAATTCCTAACCACTCAACCTTAGCTGATCCGGAATTCAATAAACCTGGGCGCATCGATTGCCTTTTGGGAGCCCAAATATTTTTCGACTTACTCACAAAAGGAAACATCAAACTTGGAGACGGGTTACCCACATTGCAAAATACTGTATTTGGCTGGGTGGTCGCCGGCAGTGTAGGAATTTCCAATTTATCTAATGCAAATTGTGGAATATGCTCTACATCTGAATTAGAACAGATGGTTTCGAATTTTTGGAAATTAGAAGAGCTCCCGGAAGACAACTCGACTCTGTCACAGGACGATATGAATTGCGAATTACATTTCATTCAAAATACGACCAGATCTCAGGATGGAAAATTCATTGTGAAATTACCACTCAAGGAGCATCCATCTTTAGTGGGCGATTCACGAGAATTGGCATACTATAGACTCAAACACATTGAGAAAAAACTATCAGCTAATGATGCATTGAGAGCTCTCTACAAATCTTTCATGAAAGAGTATGAAGCATTGGGACATATGACCGAAGTTAAGCCACGAGAAACAAAAAAGCCACAGTACTATATTCCACATCACTACGTGTTGAGGTACTAGTACAAAATTAAGAGTCGTTTTTGATGCTTCAGCACACAGAGCTGGAAGCATGTCAGTAAATGACATAATGCACACCGGTCCCACAGTGCAGAGTCAACTGTTTTCGATCTTGCTAAGATTCAGAACATATAAATATGTTTTAAAAACTGATGTCGAAAAAATGTACAGACAAATATGGGTGCATCCGGATGATCGCAACTTGCAACTTATAATGTGGCGTGAAAATCCATTAGACCAAGTTAAAGTCTACAAGCTCAACACTGTTACTTACGGTACACGTGCGGCACCTTATTTAGCTACTAGATGCTTAAACCAATTGGCTGATGATAACATACAGCAATTTCCAGAAGGAGCATCTGCACTCAAAACCAACTTCTACGTCGATGATGGGTTAGTAGGTGCCAACACGATCCGAGAAGCCATTCAGATTCAGCAGCAGTTGACAACAATATTTCAAGGTGCCGGAATGAAGTTGAAAAAATGGTGTGCAAACCATTCGAAGCTTCTACAAGATATTTCTGCAAATGCTCAAGAAATAACATTGGATTTCGACTCACAGGAGGACCAAACAACAAAAACTTTAGGGCTCACATGGCGACCAAAAACTGACTTCCTAGGAATAAGGGCCAGTATTCAGGAGAAACCATCAAGCACCAAGAGAACTGTTATCTCAGACGTCGCAAGAATTTATGATCCGCTAGGAGTTGTTGGACCTATAATTGTCAGTGCAAAAATTTTCATTCAACAATTATGGCAACTTAAATATGATTGGGACACAAGACTTCCAACGGATCTACAAAAGCAAAGGAATAAGTTCAGAACTGAGCTTCCTCAATTGGAAGAAATAACTATTCCAAGATACATACTAGGATCACAAGATTATGCACGTCTGGAGCTGCATGCTTTTTCCGATGCTTCAGAAAAAGCGTACGGAGCCGCAGTATACGTCAGAACAGTCCAAAAGGATCAAACCGTAAAGGTTAATCTGTTATGTTCTAAATCACGTGTGGCAACCCTTAAACTTCAAACCATTCCAAAATTAGAGCTTTGTGCAGCTCTGCTTGCAGCTGAGTTAACTGCAAGAGTCAAGGACGATTTGAAATTCATCAACAAACCTACGTACTATTGGAGTGACTCTCAAATTGTGCTCTCGTGGATAAATCATCATCCAGGGACACTTCCTCCTTTTATATCACATAGGATTATAAAAATTCGGCAGACTTCATTGACAAATCAGTGGCGTCACGTGCCGTCAAAACAAAATCCTGCTGACATGTTGTCGAGAGGACTTAGACCAGAGGAGTTACGAAACTGCCAAATGTGGTTTTATGGTCCACTATTTTGATATCATATGGAAGACTTATGGCCTAAGAAATCATTGCAGGACAGCAGTTCACCAGTCATTGTAAGTGTGGCAACTAAGGCAGCAGATCAGACGGGAGAAGCTTGTTGGGTGTGCTCGATTCCATCGAAAAATTCATTCCTTCACACAAAGGACAATTGCATACATTGCGTACAAAGGACAATTGCATACATGATGCGTTTTAGTAAAAATACAAAAATTCCAAAGGGATCGCGATCAGAATTTCTGAGCTTGTCACCAATCGAGTTGGATGCGGCGTTAAAAGTTATCATTCGTCAGATCCAATTATCAGATTTTTCGAAAGTCATCAAATTATTGGCAAAGGACAAATTTCTTCCAAAATCACACTTCTTGAGCTCATTGACACCGTTTCTTGATGAAGAAGGCATCATACGAGTGGGTGGCCGAACAAGCGCATATTCCCAACCATTTGATGCAAATCACCAAATGATTTTGCCACACAACGACCCACTAGTCACGCTTCTAATAGAAAAAATTCACAAGGAAAACTATCATTGCGGCCCGCAGGCCTTGTTGGGACAAATAAGACAAAAATTTTGGCCACTTAAAGGAAAAAGCGCCATAAGGTCAGCAGTGCAGCGTTGTGTGAGATGCACACGAGCACGGCCTGTTTTTTTACTCACAAATAATGGGAAACCTCCCACTGCCACGTGTAGAATTAGCTCGACCATTTCTGAATTCTGGTGTGGACTATTGCGGGCCCTTTTGGGTAAATTTTAAAACTCGGGGCAAGAGACCCCAAAAGGCATACCTCGCAGTATTTTGCTGCTTCGCTACAAAAGCTGTTCATCTAGAATTAGTAACGGACCTGACAACGGATGCATTCATTGGAGCTCTGAAACGATTTATTGGTCGCAGAGGTCACTGTAAGGCACTTTTCTGCTATAACGCAACAAATTTCGTTGGCGCGAGAAATCAGCTCGAAGAATTGAACGACGTCTTCTATACCAAAAGGGCCAAGGAGTCAATTCATGAAGTTTGTAGCATAAAGGGTATCGAGTTCAATTTTATTCCACCAAGGTCGCCACATTTCGGGGGCTTGTGGGAAGCTGCTGTGAAATCAGCAAAGCATTTGTTGTTGAAGAATGTGTCACCGGCAAGCCTCACTTATGAAGAGCTCGAAACTGTTATCGTGGAGATTGAAGCAATGCTAAACTCACGTCCTTTAATTCCAATGTCATCCGACCCAAACGACCTCAACGCTATAACTCCAGGGCATGCATTAATTGGGGATCATTTGACAACTAGTGTTGATGTGAGCTCGACAGAATCAAAAGCAAAAATTCTTGATCGATGGAGGCAAGTCTCGGAATTAAAACACCAATTTTGGAGACGATGGTCAACCGAGTATCTCAACGAGCTCCAACAACGGCACAAGTGGAAGGGACCAGTAAAGGACATCTTTCCTAATACAATGGTCATAATGAAAGAGGACAACATACCAGTTCTGCAGTGGCCCCTTGGGCGCATCATAAAGGTTTATAAAGGTGATGATGGAATCGTCCGAGTCTGCGACGTAAAGACACAAATGGGCGTTTTCAACGAGCAGCACACAAGCTAGCCCCTCTTTTTCCGCAAGGTGATACAAGCAGCTCCAAGGAAGGCGAGCAGCAAAGTGACAATGAACGTAATGATGTAGTCATGAATGGTACAGAAATCCTATCGCCGAAGACTCAAAATTCATTGATGGTCAGCATTCCACTCAGTTGCTTACGGAAAGCGCCGGTAACAGACGAAATGCCAAGAATCAAAGCCAGTCGCTTCCAAAATAACTTATTCTTCACTGTTTTATGCTTGTTTTTGTTACCGATAGTCTTATGCTCGCCAATTAATATCACACAATTCAACATGAACCCGGGAGTATACTTCGAGCAAATTGGTCTAATTAAACTTTCAACAACTAATTAGAATATAGTAGTTTACTACGATTTGAAACCGTATCATAAAGAGTTGAACCTTCTAGGAATTGGTATAAGAAACCTAAAATTATTGTGTCACCACACAACTAACGACACAACGTGCGATTCTTTGGCTTCTTATTTTGGTGAAACACTTGAGAATTTAAATGCTAAATTTAATTTACTGGCTGTCAAAAGAAACAAAAGAGGAGCTGTGGATATCGTTGGAAATCTCGCAAATTCCCTATTTGGCGTTCTCGACTCAAACTACGAAGAAAAAATGTCCGAGACTATCAAGCAGTTGAAAGCAGACGACAATCACCTTGAGCGGCTACTTAAAAATCAAACATCGCTAATCGACTCAACAATCAATATAATTAAGGAATCGCAGATAAGCACTTCAAATAAGTTTAAAGAAATTGATCGTCGAATCAACAGTTTTCTATCTGCTAATGCAATTGGTGGCCCAACTCCCAGCGAACTCGAATTATCAAACCAAATCTTAATACTCACCATCCAAATGTTTATCATGGTGTCATCGCTACAGCGTACGCAAGCTTCAATCATGAACGTCCTGATTGACAGTCATCATGGCAAAATAAACCCATTTTTACTCACTCCAAAGCAACAAACGAAATCACGAGAATAAAATCGTATTTGCCTCAGAATTTACAACTGCCAATCGAAAATCATAATCTTCTAAATATCTATAACCTCATCACGGTTAAAGGTGTAGTAGCAGAAAATCACGTCATCTTTGAAATACAGCTTCCACTATCCGATGTAAGCGAATTTCAATTTTTGAAGTGAAAACTTCTATAGGCGCGTTGAGCAGGGAGCAAATCTTTAAGTTCAAAATGCATTTGTATATGTTGTAACCGTCACGGTCGTCGTGTACGTATATCTCGGCTATATTAGTGTGCGTAGCTTTCAGTGAGAAGCATTCCTAAAAAGTTTTATGTGATTCGTCGACGTAACACCCCAGTCGGCAATTTGATATTCCATGAATATCTTCTTTTGGAAATTCATTGATGACAAAGGAAAAATATTACGTCTTAAAAATTCGTGAGTGGTTAAAAACAAATTCTACGATAGCTATCATTCATTTTTATGACATCGCAATTATAATTTTGAACGACAAATTCCGCATAGAAACTATTGCAAAAATAGTAATAGCTAAACATTGCATATTCCGACTGGGATTTGATTCAACTCGCTCTTGGTTTCTCACTTTGACTTCGGTTCTCTCAGTTCATTCGATCTTCTTTCTCACTACAGCGCAAAGAGAGTATGCAAACGGTTGCCATTTAAAAAGATATAAAAGTGCCACAGCGATTCAAAAAGAGCCAATGGGAATTAAAAGGGTCCAACACTTATATTACATGTATATATGTATGTATATTGTAAAACAAAAATTTTGTGATGTGGATTAGGTCCGCTAAATCTAAATTATTTTGAGTGTTTGCACCGAAAATTTTTTGCTTTGAATTGGTCACTGAGTAATTTTTGTCGTGGCGTAATAAAGCCAAAAAAGAGCCAAATACAATGAAAACGAGCCACACCGCCGACTGTAAAATATAGTGTCAGTTTTGCGTTAAAACGCCAACTGTGGCAGCCATGAGTCATATCTGCTCAATAATGCGTGTATGTATGTTCCCAGCAGCATATAGTGTCGGCGGTGAACAAGTCCAAGCGTCTTTCATTGCGGACGCCTCGGTGATATGCTCAGCATGAGAGTGTCTGCGAGGTGGAGCGACATAGTCATGCCAATGTGTTTACATATAATTTTTAAATGCTCAGGATATCTCAATGCGCTATGCACTTTTCCTATGAACGTTTTTAGGGAACGTGTCCAAACTACGTGACCCTTTTAGGGGGGGGAGGGGGGTCCTGAAAGTACTACACTTGGACAAATTGGTCACTTAAATTATTCTACGGATTGTCACCGAGGGGGGGGAGGGGGGTAAAAAGTAGTAAAAAATGGTTCACGTAGTTTGGACACGTTCCCTTAGGGAGCGTCCATAAATGATGTCACGTTTGGTGGGGGGGGAGGGGGTCAGCTCATCTGTGACAGTTTTGTGACATAGGGTGGAGGGGGGGTTCCCAAGCATGTTATGTCACACTTTTCATAGTTGTTACTACAAACAAAATATAAAATAAAGATTTTGTTACATTAATTTCTTTATATGAAAAATAGCATCATATTTATAAATTAGTGATATGTGTCACAAAGTGCAAGCTAATTTAAGGTTTAATGTGTTAAAGTAGGCGTGAGATGTCAAACTCCATATAAAAAACATGTTAGCATATTTAACCTTAAATTAGCATTAATTGTGAATTGGCCTATACTGTTTTTTCATATTAATTGTGACGTGACACTGGGGGGGAGGGGGTTAGCTCATATGTAACAGGTTTGTGACAAAGGGGGGGGAGGGGGTCTAAAAATCGCAAAAAATGCGTGACATCATTTATGGACGCTCCCTTATGTACACATCGAATCATAGCACCGAAATTGAACATGTGGTAGGCGGTTGTAGGCGGTAGGCATTGTTGGCCGCTGGGACGGTTCATCGCTTCTGTAAGCAGCACTTTGGCCGCTGGGTACTAATAGAAAACGAAAGCTCGACGTTGTGATTCTTAGTATCATATAGAACTATAGCTGCAACTTCGGCCAAATTTTGGCGCGTTATGGCATGATTTGGTGAAAAAGTTCAACTGTGGTGAACCACGCCATAAGCCGAGTGTTGTGGTGAACCACGTAATAGTAAGTGTGGTGTACCACGTAATAGCTTTTGGCCGAAGTTGCAGCTATAGTTCTATATGCTTAGTATTGTCACTGGGCATGCAACATATTGTATTGTACATATTGTATCTCCAGTGTCCTCGGATAATGATAGAGACGACGATGAAAAATCAAATGAAACTAAAATATATAAAATATTTTCTGGCGAAAAAAACTCGTCTCATTTTTTCTAAAAACCCAATTCAAATATAAACAACTCATCGGATTTTCTTTTTCTGGGTCTTGAAATGCTCTTAGAAATCCACTCATTTACTTAAGATAGCCTAAACCTGAATACCGAATCTTCTTCGGAAATTATATGGGCTTGAAATCAAGTTTTTGTACAAAGTTGTTAAAAATTTCTTAAAATTTTTGCCTTTATCGCCCTATAGCTCCTAAGCTGTTGAGCCGATTTCATCCATATGTATGAGGGATATGCTGTATATTTACTCTTCTTTTATATGAATTAAATTTTTTGAAACGGTCGAACGATAAAACTACGACTAAAAAATATTGACAAAAAATCGCAAAACCTTTCTTAGCGAATATTTAAAAAACGCGAGCTAACTTTCAAACTTAAAGCATATATAATATTTTGCTTCAGCGAAACAAATACGACAAAAAAAAAAAGTTGGTTTCAAGTCAAAGGAAAATTTAGTGTTGAGCAGTGTAATTAATTGTTAAAACTTTGTGCAGCCAGCAATATATTTCAATAATAAAATAATAAAATACTTTACATATAACATGCCTATAATTGTTTCTCTGAGTCTCATTAAATGTAAAAATCCAGATTGATTTTAATAATTTTAAATCAAATATTATGCATTTCAAACTTCAATACACATTCTATGTTTTCACTTCCAACGGCAGTTCCATAACTGCCAACTTTTTTTTTTAACATAGTTCCTGTAATAGCCATCAAACGCAACAGATTAATAGCAGTCAAAACAACAATCAGCCTGCTTGCAATAAGTCCGCATAGGGATGATTTCTTCTCCCTCTCCGATACTCAACTGCAGTCCTGCTTGCAACTTAAAAGAGATTCCTATTTATGCAATAATGTCCAGGCTTCATATTAGTGATGCCACGAATAGTGGATTTGGCCGAATACCGAATACCGAATATTCGGTCAACCTCTCGGCCGAATAACGAATATTCGGCAACCGAATATTCGGCACGTAGTAAAGACAGCTTGGGCCTACTCGCGACTAGCTGGAGTCAATGCAAAAGCTATCGCTGAAAAATTTGCCCACTGTTTATACTGTTTTCGAAGAAAATTTAGAAGAAGCTAGCGTACATTTAATATTAGGTGTAGTAAAAAGAAATCCATTATTTTTGCATTAAATTGAGGGCTTTATTTAAGATAGTTAGAATGACCCGATTTAGGTCAAATATGCGCCATTTTGTTCGATAACTTGTTGCCATTTTAAAGGTAATTTCATTATGCCTCTCTCATAGAAGCCCTCGTTCCTATTAGGAAAAAATTGAGACAGTCGAATTTCAGAAGCCTCTCTTGAAGCGAATGTTTCACCAGCAAAATTGTTCGCCATGGACAGGAACAGATGGTAATCACTTAGTGCCAGGTCCGGACTATAAGGTGGATGCAGAAGAACCTCCCAACCAAACTCCCGGAGCTTCTGGCGAGTCACTATCGATGTGTGTGGCCTGGCGTTGTCCTGATGGAACACAATTCCTCTCCTATTGGCCAAAGCTGACCGCTTATGGGCAATTGCTTCCTTCAGACGGTCCAATTGTTGACAGTAGAGTTCAGAGTTCAGATTTTTGCCGTATGGGAGCAGCTCATAGTAGATAATTCCCTGCCAATCCCACCAAACACACAGCAAAACCTTCCTGGCCGTCAATCCTGGCTTGGCCACCGTTTCCGCCGGTTCACCGTGTTTCGACCACGACCGTTTTCGCTTGACGTTGTCGTAAGTGACCCACTTTTCATCACCAGTCACCAACCGCTTCAGAAATGGGTCGATTTTGTTGCGGTTCAGCAGCGATTCGCAGATGGAAATTCGGTCTATGAGGTTTTTTTGCGTTAACTCGTGTGGCACCCATACATCGAGCTTCTTTGTGTATCCAGCCTTATTCAAATGGTTCCAAACGGTTTTTTGTGCAATCTTTAGCTTTTTTGCAATCGAAACAGTGCTAACATGACGGTCGGACTCGATAATTTCCATGATTTTATCGACATTTTCGACAATTGGCCTTCCAGTGCGTGGTGCATCCTTGACATCGAAGTTACCGGAACGGAATCGACGAAACCAAAATTGCGCATGATTGGCTTTTACAGTATCAGGTCCATAAACGCTA
This sequence comes from Chlorops oryzae, assembly GCA_020466095.1. Taxonomy (NCBI): domain Eukaryota; kingdom Metazoa; phylum Arthropoda; class Insecta; order Diptera; family Chloropidae; genus Chlorops; species Chlorops oryzae. Next base: position 111,888,360 of record CM035806.1, read on the forward strand.
TTCACATTTTCAGCCGCCTGGCTTGCGTTTTCTCCCTTATCGAAGAAAAACTGTAAAATGTAGCGAATTTTCTCTTTGCTGATGTCCATCTTTGACAAGCTCTCAAACAAAACTGAATCAATCAATCAAAAAAGTGTCAAAAAAGCTTTTTTAGTAGGAACTGTCATCTTTCTAATGCCCCCTAGCGGAACACGATCGGACTTATACAACGCGAGATGCAGATAAATAACGCCATCTTTTGGAAAAATAATGGATTTCTTTCTACTATACCTAATATTTCTAAAGAATAAAATGCAAATCTGCTGTATTTTTAGTTCTCGTTAATTAAATTTTTTTACGTTATTGTGAGAAAAATTTAATTTGTAGTTACTGCTGATTTTTTTAATAAGTTATTTCTACTATTCGGTATTCGGCCGAATGTTTTAACTATTCGGCCGAATACCGAATACTGAAAAATGACGCCGAATAGGCCGAATACCGAATAGTGGCCGAATATTCGTGGCATCACTACTTCATATCATAAAAATTCGAGGTCCGGTAGCTGCGAAATTGATTTATTCACAAATGAGACCACACCACGATGTAATCTTCAAACTTTGGCGGAGCCCACAGCTTGGTATCAATTGAAACATCAAAACCAATGGATCTATGCTACTAATCGTACAATTAAGCTGAACGCAGTCTGCGGTAAAGAAACCTTTCAGTTGGTGCTGAATGGAAGTGGCATGATACAATTGCAACCAAATTGTATAATCAAAAACAGCGACATTACAATTCAAGGTCACTACGAGATGAAATCTGCCATTCACTCATCATATCATAGCACTGGAATATCTATCACAAATCAACGAATTCTCGATAGCTACAACGAAGACAGCATAGATCAGACGTTTGAATCATCACGGTCTTATTATTATTTACCTAACAGCAACAATATTGATTGGATTGCTTATACGAGCTATCTGGCTACGAAGTTGTATGAAACAAAAAATCTCAGTTGAGTTGGAGACACAACCACCAATATCTATGCCGAGACGAAATTCATTTAATGTTACCTCATGCTAGTTTAAAGACGATTTTCTGTAAATAAAGTTGAAGAAATAATTATAAATCATTGTATGTAAGACCAAATTCTCACGTGACAACTTTAAAATTCCAGTGTAATAACTCCTCAGTCCATCTAAAAGAATTTCTCAATTGTAAAAATTCCTTAATGTACTTGTGTTAAAATGAACAGTAAACGAAGAATGAAGCCAACAAACAAGGCACACTTGCTCAAAATCCAAACCACTTTGTCAGCAATTCGAAAACCAAAAAGCGAATACTTATCTAAACAAATTTTTGAGTTCTCCAACTCAAGGCAGGCAGTATGTTAAGAATTAACAGAAAGCCAAAAATTGATGTTCGCTCCTATGATTCCCTCATATGAGCATGCATGCATTAGCCAAGAGCGCGTTGGAATTGCACGAGTTCTTATGACTTACATAAAAACAAATATGCAGAAAAGACGGGCAAAAGAAAAAAAAAAAAGAAAGAAAACAAAGTTAGGTAAGACTTTAACGTCGTCAACGACTTGACGGCAAATTTGCTGAGTTTTCAATTAGGAGTAATGAACTTCAAGTGGCAAAAAAAGCTGATTTTATTTCAAGGTTTGGAAAAGTTTGAATTTGTTTGCTTCTTTCCCTTGCTTCCAAAAAATGTAACGTTAGCAATATGATAGTATATAAGAAAGAATTTTAAATCAAAAAATACAGAATAATATTGACAACTGAAAAGTAAAGATTTATTATTTTCGAATCTGATTCTAGTTCAAGTGCTAGTAATCAATCCCAACGAGAGACCATAGCTCAAGTGCTATTGATCTCCTTCACTTATTTGTGAACAATTTAATCTCATAAAACAACGATAGGTCGTAGTACATGCACTACGGGCCTAATACCATCTAAGGTAGTAAACTTAAACACCTCCAAAATAGATTCTCTAGAGTAAGAGTTAAAGAATTTATAACGGATAAATTTGAAATTAAAGCAGGAGTCCCGCAAGTCAGTGTATAAGGCCCCTCTCTTAACCTTCTTCTAACAGCCGACATCCCCACTAGCAAAGAGTATACTATTAGTAAAGATATTGCATTTCTCTCATTTTTTGACGTTAACCCATCGCACAACTACGATTCGAGCGAGCTATGCAAGCTGAACATGTTCAGATTATCAAAACAAATTTCTTGCTCGCTTGCTTATGTGCATGAACGAGCGCCTGAACGAAAAATTAATGCGAACGAATTGATGCCTAGGCCGCATTTGGTCATAAGGAAATATTTAGTGTTCGTTTTTGTTATTAATTATTTTTCTTGTAATTAAATGCGTTGTTATCATTTGCCCGGTATGTTGATTTAATTAAAAAAAAAAAAAAATGAACCTGTCTAATTCAGGAAAGGTGGTACGTACCTGTGGTCCACTCTGGATTCCGGGAAACGGCGCTGGATGCTTCGGCAAAGTGGCGTGGCTGATTAAGCAGGCGATTGCGCGACGCGGTAGAGGCGGGTAATGAGTCAATTGAGAACTCCACTCGACAAACAGAATATTGCCTTCTTGGCTTTTGATGATATATTATAATATATAATAGAAAAAAATTAACTTTGCCTTCTTGGCGTAGGAACTTAACGGTTTCTTTTTTTTGTAAAATTTATATAAAGAAAAGGAACTCTGCCTTCTTGGCGTATGAACGTAAAATGGGTTTATGTTTTTTTTTTTTTGGTTTTGATAAGGAGTTGCATTTATGTTTTATTAATTATTAATTATTCTTTGTTTGACACTTCGCGCACTAGTCGGATGAGGTCTTTTTTGTTTTTTGAACGCGCGGTTTCCGTTTTTCCTTTTTTCGTTTTTACATGCGCACGGGTTGAGCCTCGAAGTTCAAATTAGCATCGCTCAAGCTATCAGTTGAGCTAGCGCTGTAGAAAAGAAAAAAGTTATTCGATAATATCGATAGATTCGCCATTTAGTTAACGGTCCGGCTGCATAGGCTCTGTGGATATAAAACGGATATACTGCCCGCCTTGCGCTACGCAACCGATATTTCCTTCTTACCACTCTCGACTGCGCAAGAAGTCGGCGCTGGGGTGTTGATAGCGAACGGGGCCGCTCAACTGGCGACCGATTTCGGTGTCGTGGCAGGCGTCGTCGATCCGTGGCGTCTATTGAAGGCGGGCGGTTACGCTCGCCGGATTTGCTCCGCTCCTCCGGACGACCATGTGTTGTTTGAGAATGGTGGCGGCGTCGTCGAGCGGCCGGAGTCAACCGCGAATCAGGCTCCCGGGCTTTCAAGGGGCGCCATGGGCCGGACTCAGCGGGCGATGGCGATTGCGGCCGCTGATGGATTAATGTGTTGTGCTGGTCTCAATTTTTGCAACTATTTTTTTTTACCGGCAATCCTTCCGCAGATGGGTCGGCGACAAACATGATAGGCAACATTTGCTCAGCTGCACAGTCAGTGGTCGCTTTTCGAACGTCCATCGGTGTGTAGTGTATCCTTCGCGTAGAAGAATTAATATTTTTATTTTATAGTTTTTATTTCTTTATATCCTAAAGGTTTTTATTTTGTTATGTCCCGCTATTGCTGAGCGGCAGGACTCGCAAATCTATTTGGCGGCTAGCGCCCAATATCTCTATATTTATACGGCGGAGATACGCCAAAGGAGTCAGCGACTAGCGCTTAATTCACCTTTTTATATTTATCCGGCGAAAGGTGCGCCAAATCGAGAATGGATAAGCAAAGGGTTTCGCATGTAAATCCAATCTGAAGTTCCAACTGAACTTCAAGCTTTATTTATATCAAAAATATGTTAAGTAAGCATAAATGAATTACAATTGAAAAATATAGAATCTTATGAATTAGCTTGTGAGGTATGCTGACAAAACACTTTCCCACGATTCGACGACGCTGCCTGCAAAATATGTTGCTCATGCAATGAGTGCAGCTTGCAAAGAATTTGGTCATATGAAACCATTTATGTCGTGAATGAAGTGGAAAAATGAGTTTGTGCGTTCGTGTGTATACATACTACACCCTCACCCTCTAGAGAAAAAAAAATTGTTTTTTTTTTTTTTGTATATACATACGAAGTAGAAAATTATTTGTGTTAAGCATCTTAGAATATAGTATTGCCTTAAAATCTAAATTTCGCCTTAAAAGTTTAATTATCGTGTAAAATTTTGCTTATCGCATGCTTCTAACTAATGCTTAATATATAGTATCTATATTTTGTGTATTTTCTTACTCACATAGTTTTAAATTGTTGTTATGCACTAGTTTTCTTTTATTCTTATACAATATTACTGAATTAACACCTTGTCGTTCTAATATCTTAAAAGGACCTTCATAAGGACTGTCTAATTTCTTACCTGCATAATTTCTTAAGAAAACTAGGCTACCTATCTTAAATTCAATAGGATTTGAAATCTTGTCATAACATTCTTTATTTGTAATTTTTGAGTTAATCAAATACTTTCTTGCATTCTCATGTGCGTTTTGTAATCTCACTTTGAGCTCATTTTGAAAACGATCAAAATTGTAAATAGGTTCGTTACTGTAAATCTTTGTTGGCAAGCTTGGTAATCTTCCAAATATTAATTCAAAGGGGGTGTATTTTGTGCTCGTATGTGGAGTGGTATTATAAGAGAACGTATAGTAAGGTATATTCTTATCCCATTCTGCGTCTTCAGTGCAACATAAAAGATATTCGTTGAAAACTCTATGATTTCTTTCTATTCACCTAAAGATTCGTGGTGATAGGGTGTTGAGGTTTTTTGTTCAATGTTTAATAAACTACAAATTTCTGAAATAGTTTGATTTACAAATTCTTTTCCCATATCTGTTTTCATTGTTTTTAAATGACCATATTTTAAAATGAATTTTTCTACTATCGTTTTTGCTACTTCTAATGATTCTTTAGATGTCATAGGGAAAGCTTCGACGTATTTGGTTAAGTCGCATTGTAGAGTTAAAATATATCTGAAATTATTTGATGGGCGTAAGGGTCCTATTGTGTCAATTGATACTACTTCAAAAGGACTAGAAGGGGTTTCAGTGATTATCATCTTCTCTTTAGTATGTACGGTAATTTTATTTTTCTTGCAAATTTCGCAATTTTGTATGAATTTCTTTACCATTTTATTCATACCTTTCCAGACATAGCGTTGTTTCAACTTAGCTATTGTCCTGTTTACACCGGTGTGACCTCCGAGTAAAGATAAATGATTTTCTTTAATGAAACGTAACTGATCAGGTTCGTTATTAATTGATTCGGGGGGTTTGAATAAAATAATTGTTATGGGAGTGCACAATCCCTTATTCATGTGTTTCTGCAGTGTCTCTTCATATAAAATTTTTAATTCTTGTTGACTCATAGATTCAAATACTAGGTCCTTCTTGGAAAGAGCTAGCTTACTTATGCCATTGCTTTGTAGTACTGGAATCAGCTTCTCCAAGACCTGGCTTGTGCAGTATGGTTTATCGCTTGATTCAATCAAAACATTGTTTTTAATTATGGCAAAAGTCTGCAGATTTTTACGCTTTGTACATTTATTCTCCCCTTGTGTTTGCACAAATTTAAGAATTGGCAAATTTCGTACATCCGAAATAGATATGCATTCCCACATGTGCGGATAGCTAATCCTCTTTGTGGGGGTAGGTGTTCTATTTGGACGGGTCACATTTTTATTTGTACTTCTAGTTATTGCTGCAATGCATGGTATCAAAGTTTTTAATTCATTTGAGTCCACTGGAATTCTAGAAAGTGCATCAGCATTAGTGTTTAATTTTCCTTGTTTGTAAATAATCTCAAAATCATATTCCATGAGATCCATTCGAATTCTGGTGAGTTTTGAAGAGGGGTTTTTGTGTTTAAACAATGAAACTAATGGTCTATGATCTGTTTCTATTTTGAAAGTTTTTCCATAGAGGTAAGGTCTGAAATGATTTATCGCCCAATGAATAGCTAAAAGTTCTTTTTCTATTATTGGTTTATTTAGTTCGTGTGTATTTAAAGATCTACTGGCATATGCAATAGGAAGATCGGATCCTATGGCACCTTGAGAAAGTACTGAACCAAGGGCGTAGTTTGAGGCGTCTGTGGTTAGAATGAATTCTTTTTGAAGATTTGGATATTGTAAGATTGGTGGGTTAATGAGTGAGTTTTTTAATATTTGAAATGATTTTTCGCAGTCAGGGCTCCAATTGAAAACTACGTTCTTTTTGAGTAAATTATTTAGGGGGTTTGCCATTTCTGCAAAGTTTTTTACGAATTTTCTATAATAATTGCAAAATGCAACGAATCTTCTTACTTCATTTGAATTTGTAGGTCTTGGAAAGTCTTTCACTACCTTGCATTTTTCTGGGTCAGCTGTTACGCCAAGGTCTGTTATTTTATGACCTAAAAATATTACTTCGTTTTTAAAAAAGTTACATTTTGATGCATTTAACTGTAAATTGTATTTTTGTAATCTTTGGAATACTTGTTGAAGATTTGAATTATGCTCTGATATTGTTTTGCCAAAAACTATAATGTCGTCTATATATATAAAGCATATATTGTCTAAGCCTGAGAGTGCTATTGTCAACATTCTTTGAAAACTGTTTGAAGCTAATTTTAATCCAAATGGAACGGTTTTAAAATGATAATGTCCGTTGTTTGTTGAAAAAGCTGTTAAAGGTCTTGATTGTTTACTGAGCGGAATTTGATGGAATGAATTTGTCATGTCTAATGTGGAGAAATATTTAGCACCTTCTAATTTATCGAGTACATCCTCCAATCTTGAAATGGGAAATTTGTCATCGACTAGTTTTTTATTTAGCTGGCGAAAATCAACTACTAATCGCCATTTTTTTTTCTTGTCCTGAGTCTTTTTTTGGTACTATTAGTAAAGGTGAATTGTAGGGGCTAGTAGAATGTTCAATAATGCCTTTGTTTAGCAGTTCTTGAACCTGTTTATTGATTTCATTTAGTTGGCTATGAGGAAGGCGATAATTTTTAATATAAATAGGACTGTAGTCTGTTAGTACTAGCTTTTGTTCATAAAAGTTATTAACTGATAATTCTTCATTGTTTAAATAAAATAGATTTTGAAATTTATTGCAAAGAGCCGTTATTGATTTGCTAGTGGAAAAGTCTAAATTTTGTAAATTCAAAAGCGTTTTCAACTTTAACCATCGCAAGTTTAAATCGTTGGTGGACAAATACTTTTGTTTCCTTATATTAGTGAGAAGAACTTCTTTGGGAATTAAATCAAAAATGTGGTCGATGCCTCTATGTGTAAAAGAAAAGGTAAAATTTTCATAGTTAATCTTTGCTCTGAACTTTGCAAAAAAATCTCTTCCTAAAATTCCACTTGACCTTATAGGAAATGAATCATCTACAACACTGAATTTGTGTCTTAAAACACTATCCTCTATATTTATAGGCAAAATACATGTCCCTAAAGTCACAATGTCTTTCTTTGAGATTCCTGAAATTGCACATGAGTCGCTACTGTCAATGCATATATTACACAAATGTTCATATTTAATTAATGATATATCTGCCCCTGTATCTATTAAAAATGAAAGAATGTTATTATTACATTTAATATAAGCATAATTACTGTGATCAAAATTTACAGTGAAATGAAAAATTTTCATATAATTCCCCGAGTGACCTAATCTGCTACCTGTTCGGTATCGGGGGTACTCAAGTTTCCCTGTTGCTCTGTGCCATTTACAAAAAATGCATTATGCCTTACATTATTTTGGCTTTGAGAGTTATTCGAATTTGAATTCGCACGAGCATTGTTGTTGTTGTGCCTTTGATTTTGGAAATTGTTGTTGTTGTTGTATTGTGCACTTTGCAGATATGCGAGACGATCGCGGGTGCCTTGTCGGTTACCGTTGTTGTTGTTGTTGTTGTTGTTGTTGTAGCGATTGTTGAAGCGGTTGTTGTAATTGTTGTTGTTGTTTCCTCTGCGATCGTATTGCTGCTGTCTGTTGTATGTTTGGTTGTTTTGATGACTTGAGTTTGTCGAATGATTTTGTTGTGTCTGTCTGTTGTTATCATGTCTCCTATTACAATTTTGCCTCTGCTGATTACCTTTATGCTGGTTTTTTCCGTTGCGCTGTCTATACATCATGATACGAGCTTCTTCCGTATGATCTGATTCTTGCGCTATTTGGAGAGCCTCATTAAAAGTGGTGGCTCTACTTGCTGCAATTGTTTGTGCTATGTTAGCATTTGTTATGCCTCGTTTTAGCACATTAAGGGCTATCACATCATTTGATTTGATTATAGCTGCCTTTTCTGCTGGTGTTTGCAGCGTTGAAATTTGTATTGAATTTAATTCCGAAATTAAACTTTCGATGGTTTCAGCGAATTTAGATATTGGTTTTCGGCCTTGTGTTGCTCTGGATAATTCATCTAATACAGTGTTTGCAGTTTTTCTGGGCTTGAATATTGCCTTTAAATTTTGTATTAGATTTTCTATGCCAGTTGTGCCAAGTAATTCGAGTTATGTTTTTACTTTATCTGGTATTTTGGTGTTGAAGACTAATGCAAAATAAGTGGGTTTTTTACTATCTGGAATTTCTGCGTTGAATAATTTGATTAAGTTGATAAATTTTTGAGCATCTTCTAATCTGCCTGAAAATTCTGGTATGGCCTTAGTGTACTGTATCACGTTGAAGTTTGATTCTGTCATTCTTGTTTCTTTTTTATTTTTCTGGTATAATGATAAAAAGGACGAAACGCACGTTGCAATGACTTTAAATGTTATTAATTTTCTATGGTCTTCCAATTTGCTGTTCAAAATCGTGAGGATAGCAAAATATAATTCTCTTGCTGTTTTTGTGGCTGCTGTTTGAAAATTTTCCTCCGCGTCTTTAATAGCGTCGATCAGCCCGTTGTACAATTTTTCATTTTCTTCCTTTTTACTTATGAGAGTTTTCTTTGTGTATTTTCTCGTCGGGGTCTTTTTGAGATTGGACAAGTTATGTTTTAGACGCGCAAGTATTTCTTGCGTCAATGCTTCCATATATGATTAGTTGGATCTGACGTCAGTAAGGCATGCCACAGATCTAGCTGCTTTAAGAGCTTCTTGCCTTTTATTCTTTTTGTTT
>CM035806.1:111897600-111915249 GCA_020466095.1 Chlorops oryzae
AGATATTTTAAGTTTATAATTTTTGTTGTGAAAATAAATATATTGAAAACATTAAAAGTCATTTATCATCATCTTCTCCATGTCCAATTAAATGAAAAGTACACATTAAATTAAAACGTATGATGCAACAAAATGTAGCATTCGACATGTAGCGTGCGACAGTGATTAAAATAAAATAAAAAACTAAAGTGTTTAATATTTTTGAATCAAATAAAAACCAGTTCTAAGATTCATCAATGTACAATATTACAAAATTAGTCGCATTAAAATATTGCCTCAAGTTTCGCTGCAATCAGTGGTTGAACTGTTCGCCTCAAAACTGACTTCTGTTTTTGTAGCGTGCGAATGCCTTAGTTTTTTGTAATTATCTTGAAAACGAACAATTTTCAGAAATCAACCTTAGCACCAATTACAGTGCTAGTCAAGAGCTATAACTTCCGCCATTTGTCCAAATAAAAAAAAATTTTCGTATATTTCTTTTTCCACTGAGAATGCGTGCGAATGTCGCGTTCGACATCATGGAAATGCCCATATACTTTTCGCGCACCAAATCTATTATTATTTGAATATTTTCCTAGCTGAGCTTATTCATTTCACAACTTCCATTTACCTTTCAAAACAGATGTTTCAGATATCAGCCCTGTTTTCAACGCAACCATCCCTGCTTTCAGAATGTCAAACCGTGTGGGAGCGACAAAAATTCAATTTTTCGAATATTTGTCGCATCGTGCTGTCGTATCCGAGAGCATTGTACACCTATTGTACCTCAAGCTTAATTTATTAAAATGTGCCTTACAAAAAGGCGAATTTCTTATATCTCTTCATTGTATAAACCAAGTTTTTAGTTACACATTTGTTTTATGTAAATATTTACAAGGTAGAAACATTGATCTCAAATATACTGTTGTCCTAGCAGATATATGCTTAGAGAATATTCAAACCTTTAGAAGTAACGCTGAGGAAGAATTTCAGAAATTGTTTAAAAACGCTGAGAAGCAAGCTTTATCAAGCGGACTTATTTTGCAAAAACCTAGGCTCGCACATTCTCAGGACCACGAAGCACATTTTCATACTAAAAGTGTTGAATATTATTATCGTATTTCCCTTTATTTACCTTTTGTGGATGCATTTATTGTCAACTTAACCAATCGCTTTTCAAAACACACGGATATTCTTCTTGGCTTTCAAGTTTTATTTCCTCAAAGCGATACTGCAAAAGTTGATGATTTTTTAGACAAATTTAAAAAACTCTTTCAGTTTTATCAAGATGATTTAGAGGAAAATTTTGATGATTCAAAAATGGAGCTCACTGTTTGGTATAAATTAATTAATAATTTAGAAAAAAATGAAAGACCAAAAACAGTGTTTGACGCTATAAAATTTTGTAAAAAAGATATTTTACCAAATATTTTTAATTTATTAACTATTTTGGCTATTCTTCCAATAACCACATGTGAAAATGAGAGATCGTTTTCAACTCTCCGCCGACTCAAAACTTATCTTAGATCTACAATGACAGAACAGAGGTTAAATGCCTTAGCACTCCTCCACGTCCATCGAGATCTTACTCCCAGTGTAGAGGACATACTAAATAAACTTGCTGAAAGCAAGCGCAGACTTAACATTGCACTTTAAATTGAATAAGTTCCGTCGAAAATACTTTTTTTTACTTTGTACACCTTATAAAAATGTAAAATATTTATGTAAATATATTTTAATTATCTATTTTGAAAGCTTTTTACGAAAATAAAAACAAAAAATATTTAGAAAAATTTTCTGCGAACCCCCCCCCAATTTGAAATCCTGGCTCCGCGACTGGTCGGATATGTAACATTTGGTGCCACTAGGGTACCCCTACTTATTCTGTAGAAAATTAACATTGCGTGTGGACTTGAACTAACGTTTAACAAGTGCTTTGGGAACCAATTGGGTAAATTGGGTACAGTAAAAAATTAGTTCCTTTTGAAAGGTTATTCACCATAATTTGTGGTTTTTGTTTGTTTCTTTTTTCAATAAAAGCCCAGCCGGAAATTTCACTACGTCTGCAGTACTTCCGAAGTGGTGAAAATTCATACTGCGACTACTCGCATTACTAACCCTTACTTCTAATGAAGTTTGCTAGGAGATGGCCGCTATTTTCAGTACTTAAAAATGCATGTGTTATTCATTAGGTAAAGGAGTGTATGACCCTGGTCCGCATGAAAACTTCATTTGGGAAAAGTGCACGTGCTGGCTGGCTAAAATGGCTCCAATGTGCATGATTATTTCATTTAAAAATAGAGTATATGCTGCTAACATGAATCATAATATCATTCTGAACAAAGACTATGGTGCCAACGGGAATGAGAATTTCATTTCAACAAATTTTATGTATACGCCGCTGGGATCTGAGAGGAGAAGGAAAATAAATGTTTAAAACTTTTTAAATTTTAATAAGCGCCTTCCAACTTGTATTTTTTCAATGAATATTATATAAAAATTGGCGGATATGGCCATATTTCGTCGCTTCGTGACTGTGACACATTATCGCCTTCGGAAAGTCTTAAAAGTTTCAATTATTAAAATATCTTAAGTACAACAAAATTATAAAAATTTTGAGAATTGTAGCACACAGATTGAAAAGCATCTTATCATGACAATTTCATAGGATCTTCATTGAAAGTAGGAGTATACAACCCTCTTTCAAATGAAAATTTCAAGCTCTTGCTTCTGAGATATTTTCACAAGAAGATCGTTTGAAAAGTCACCAATTGGTCTCTTTCGATATTAATGCTTCACTACTTCGGCATTAATGATTTCTTCATGCATGGGATAAAGTCCGGCTGGGAGGCTTCATCTGTGTAATTTTTAAGGGTAGATTTTATTTTTGATTTCGCTGTATCAACGCTTTTTGCAGTAACAATATCATGGCAACTTTTATTAGCGACACGAAAAACAACTTTTTCACGTTTGCACTACTTCTTTATTTCTCGTGAAAGTACTAGTAACCTTTAGGCAATTTACCCCATGCTTACTACAGGGAGCACACTTGCCTAACCCGGCATCTCGACACGAAATTTTTCATGGCATGCCAAATGTCAATTTCAGGTCATTCCATTGGCAATATTGCCAGGGTGGGTTTGTTTATGTTTTACCATGGGCATTTATGAAATGACCTCAAGGAAATCAATACTTTGCGCAGGCGCCTTGGTTGCCACTGGAAAGCTAAAGTTATTGACTTCATCTTCCTATTAGATCATCGAAATATGAGTTCACGGAGTACCAGATTTGATATAATTTTGGCATTCCAATTGAGCTCCATTATTTTATAATTACTTGTAGTTACTTAAATTCAGGGATTGAAACCGTTACCGTGATGAAAATGTTCAGTAGGCCCACAAATTTAAAAGAATAATGTTATCATATCTATTAATTTCGAAAGTCATAGTTGATGCCATTTCCCGTTGGGGAGTTCACTCTTGCTCAAACTTCCAACAAAGCAACCCTGCCTGTCGAACTAATTGATCGCTATTTCATCAGCTGACATTACAGGCGAACGTCTCGCACAAATACTAGTCGTTTTGACAATTACTGCTGGCGAGTGAATCTCACTTCCGTTCTTATTACTTTGTCATCCAAGCTGTTAAACAGCAATTGAGTCGTCCATCGCAAAGTAAAAAGTGAATGTGCCCTTTTACATTAGGGCAATTATTGCCGGCAATTTTTATAAAATTTTCGTTTTAAGTTGCCCTACTTTTTACACGTATGAAAAAATTGCCTGGCAATTTTTATTTTCTCTTACCTTTTTTTGACGTTTGCCCCGTTCAGTGTTGGCACAATCGATTAGATTTTTTAATCGATTGATTAATTTGATTAATTTATTCTGATTAATATTAATCATGATTAATTAATAAGTCGACTAAAAAAGTAGTCGTAATCGTGATTATTAATATTATTCGTCAATCGTTAATCGTTAATTTGATTAAGTAGGCTAAAAAAATTTTCGAATAAGAAAAAAGTTAAATTACTTAAATTTTCATTTTTTTCCAAAAAAGTTTTTTGTGCTCGGTCGGAAGAGCTATTAAAGAAATGGATTCGGATGATATAAGTATCTCCGAAAACGTTTGCGCATCTAGCAACTCGAAGGACAGAGCTTCATTTTCGGCAGAGGAATTCGAATCAAGGTCACCTTTATTTGACGGCACATTTTTCCGTATTTTGAGCGATAAATGTTCGGACAAAAACATTGTTGCTCTTTGTACGAAATGTCCAGCGGACAAAAAAAATGAGGTTAAGGGGTACAATAATACTACATCAAACTTTATAAGCCATTTGAAACGAAAGCATGGTTCAAATATTGTAGAAGAATATCGAAAGCATATGAAGAAAAGTAAGTGCAAGCAAAATAAAAGAAATGATCAAGATTCAAGCACATTAGCGCATATTCTTAAAAAACAAACGCCTATAACACAAGAAGCGTTTGAAGAAAACTTGGTAAATTTTTTCATTCATTCCATGATATCTTTACGAACCGTAGATGATGTATATTTTAAAGAAATGATGGATGATTTGACCATAAACAATAATGGACTTAAAGTTCCTGGAAGACGGTCTCTCCGCAATAAAATAATAAAACAATCAGCAGATCAGATGACTGAGATTAAAAATGAGTTATCGTTGGCGAAATATGTGTGTACTACATGCGATATCTGGTCAGGAAAAAAAAGGAGTTTCTTAGGAGTAACCGCCCACTGGATAGATTCAAAATTACAAAGGAGGTCATCAGCTATTGCTTGTCGCCGGTTTAAGGGAATTCACAGTTTTGAACGTATAAAGGACATGCTTGTGGAAATATTTGCAGATATCGATCTCGACTATAGAAAAGTAATGTGTTCTGTTACAGATAATGGTTCTAATTTTGTGAAGGCTTTTAAAATATTTGGAATAAAAAAAACTTCGTTAACCGAATTACCCATAGAAACTGAAGAGGAATCTACATCGAGCGACTGCGAAAGCGAGAGCCAAATAGGGCGAATCGCATTAAACCAGTGGTGCTCAGCAGTAGCCATTTGGCATACCACCACGATGTACCACCTAGAAATTAGTATTGCCAATTCGCGGGAAATTCCCCTTGCTCACGAAGGGATTTTATATTTTACATATGTTCTTTAAGTACCAGGATTCGCGTATTATGCATGCCGTGTGTCTATTAATTGCGATTTTTTAACTGAATAGGGTTGTATCTTGTCTCCTATTTTATTTATATTCTGGCCCCATTGTTCGATTCGAATTCGCAGAAAGCAGTGATATCGCGCAAATATCATATTTTCCTTTCGATTCGAATTCGATTCAATATCATGGAATACGACTCATTTCTAACGAGCTCGAATCGAACTCTTCAGGCACTCCAAAGACGCCGATCAGTCGCAGTCACGAAAAGATGAAATATGGCCGGGGGTTTTTGAATATGATGAATCTAAACCGATAAGAATATGATACGAAATTCGACAAAAATGCGAATCGAAAACCATAAAAAACACAAATAAAGCACGATTAAAAAACGATAGCCAAATACAAATCGCGAGCGATTCGTAAACGATAAAAGATTTTATAAAAATACGAATCGCGTAAAAAAGTGACTCTCACGAATTCGAATTCGGTTCGAACTCGTTGTTTGTTGAGTATAAATCTTTTTCAAAAAGCTTCTATTTTAAACTTCAGATATATTTTTTAATTGCGATTAAAAAATAATTATTACGATTAATAATCAAAATCATCAAAACGATGATTACGATTATTTAATTTTAATCATTAGTTACGATTAACAAGTTAATCAGTAATTGTTAATCGTTAATCAGATTAACTTTTTGCCAACACTGAAAATAATATAAATATGCATCCCTGATCTATGTTTGATTTTAAAAACAAGGAGACAGCTATCCTGGCATCATTTTAAAATATTGGTGAACTGAACTGTGTGTTGTTAAAAATGGAAAAAAAAAATTGAATTAATTCAAGATATTTTTGAGACAATTGATGAAGTATTGGAGATGGACTCTGACGACAGCGATAAAGATGAAATTCTTTTGGGTAAATATATATCTACTTAATGTCTACGTAAAATATTTAATACAAATTTAATTTAGCGTTGGCTGATATAGGCGAGAGAGCGACGCAGATCCCTATCAAAAAAGGAAGAAACGGCAATGGGTAAAGGAGTGGAGAAAAAATAAGAATACTCGAGGTTCTTTTGCTTTTTTAACCACGGAGTTGCAGGTGAACGACGAAAGTAGCTACAAAAACTACTTACGTGTCTCCAAGAACAACTTCGATTATTTGGTGTCATTAGTCGCTAGTGAAATTCAGAGGTCTAATACATACTTGAGGGAAGCTATTCCCGCAGCAGAAAAAGTAGCCATTTGCTTGCGATTTCTAGCCACTGGTAAATAATCGGAATGTTTTTTGAGAACAATTTTATACAAATTTTGAATCTTTATAGGCGAGTCATATCAAAGTCTGAACTACCAGTCGCGGGTGTCAACTGCATCTATATGCAGAATAATTCCTGAAGTCTGTAAAGCCCTTTACAACGCACTAAAATCTCAATATTTAAAGGTAGGTACATGCGATTTAATGTTTAATTGTCGAGTAACTATTTCATAAAACTTTTTATGCAGTTTCCAACCAGCGCATTAAAATGGGAACGCATTTCACAGGATTTCGCAATGAGATGGCAATTTGCAAATTGCCTTGGTGCTTTAGATGGCAAGCATATTACTTTTCGGCCACCAAGAAAGTTCTTTTATAATTATAAAGAAGAGGTTGTCAGGCCCATTAAACGTCCATAAGCGACATTCAAAAGCTGTTTTATAGCTTTCACACCGACAGCGTGTACATGCGAGTTCGAAAGCTGTTTTTTAAAATTTCGAGAGAATGCGAGAGAGCAGCGCAACTGACGCTCTTTTTTTCGTATGCTTGTTGTTTTTGTGCTAGTACACGCTAAAATATGAGCCACTGGCGAATTCTTTCCTTCGATAGTGCTCAAGCGAAACTGACGTTTTTTTTAAATACTTGTTGCATAGCAGAATGGAAATACGACGCTACTAAATATGATATTCCACTACAAAATTAAATTTTAATGATGCAATCAGATTTGACAGTTCCAATTCACATAAGAATTAATTTTGAAAAAAATATTGACGAAGGAAAGTTTGGTCAAACAAAGGAAGCTATGCACAAATTGCTGTCGATGTTTAACACCACTTACTTATGTGAAAGTTCCTTCTCCTTCCACAAACTAATTCAAACACGTCATAGAAGTAAACTGACAAATAACCACCTTCAGGATTTACTTCGCATCAAATGCTACCAGAGTGATATAGATCTCAATCGCTTTGTTGAACATACTCCTTCTTCGCAGCATTAAATGACTTCATATATTTTTTCTCCATTTATTTCTTCATATATTTTCATATTTTTTAAAATTTCCTTTCATTACTTTTCTTATACCTCTTCATTTTTTTCAGTCAGAAAAATTTGCACAAAATGTCAATGAAAGTTGGTTTTTCAATTTGACGTACAAGTTTTTTTTACACTGTAAGCTTTTAAAAGCTTTCAACACATAGACACTTATGCGTACCCTGACAACCTCTGTTGTAGAGCAATGAATTTTGGTACACCCATTGCTATAGGTGAAGTTAAGAAAATTTTAAAATTTCATCCATATCGGCCACGCCCACCTCCCACCTCCCATACACCCCCAAAATATTTTTGCATATAAAACTTTTATTTTTGCTCGGATTGTCATAAAATTATACACAAACCTTAAATACGACAATATAAACACATTCTGAAAGTTCCATCGAAATCGGCCACGCCCACCACCCACCTCACATACACTCCCAAAATCTTTTTGCATATAAAACTTTTATATTTGCTCGGATTGTCATGAAATTATACACAAACCTTAAATACGACAAAATAAACACATTCTTAAAGTTCCATCGAAATCGGCCACGACCACCACCCACAATTGAATTCCCCACCACTATTCCCAAAGAGTGATAAACTTCTTGAAATTATTGCAAATAGGAAATACAATTTTTAATTTATTCGGCTATCATTTCAATTACGACCGGATCTAATTCCAAGGTATTTTTAGAGGGTTGACGTCTTATAAAAGTAATATAAGGATCCGAAGTTGCCATTAGCCGACAGAAAACGTCTTCATTCGTAGAGACTCTGTCACATTTCCTGGAAAACATCAGTCTGTATTTTCGGTAATCCTTGTTTTGGGCCTCTTCGGTTTCTTCAGATAGCATTCCTATTGGAAGAACTGCGGCGTCCATTATTCGTTGCCCATGTATTAAAATCTTATGAACCGTCACAGGCATAAAATACCATTCATAATTTTTTACAAATAATTCGGCTGTTTCGAAAGCATATTTATTGAATTTATTGCTATCGATTTTTTGGCCACATGTAATAATTTGCAAAATTATTCTAAATCGGTCTATTAATTCTTCATTAACTCCTGTTATGTCAGCCACGATTTCTGGGTTTAAAAAAAACCGCCTTGACATGTTGCACTCGTTGGATGTACCGGTGCCCTGTTGAACGGCATCTACTCGCAGACCTAACTTCTCTTTAAACACTTGTTGAATTTTTTTTTTTGTTTTCTTCCTTTATATGCTTTGTTTAAAAATTTGTAGCCCATTGTTGAAAGGGCACGTTGTAGCTCAAGTGCAGTATGCATTCCATGAACTTGATTCTAGAATGCAAAGATGATATTCCAAGCTTACATGCCTCTTTGTTGATTTCTTTGGATAAAACCAATTGCAAATCATTCACTTGTGAAGGTTTTGCTCCATAAATATAGCATATTGCTGCCGAAGGCGTTTGTGTGACTATTTGAGCCGTTTTTCCATCCAACATTGTGAATAACAGGATGTGCTTAACAACGACTTCTTTGTTCTCTTTGGATATTGTTGTAGGTTTTAAGGCTGCGATTTATGTCTTGACCTTGCAAACAACTTCTTCAACTTTCTCCTTTGTTTCTTTGGCAAACTCGAAAGAAATCGGTCGGCAATATCGAGTCGAAGACGAAGTTATATTGCGCCAATATTCCATATTATTTTCCGCCTCCAACAATAATGGGACCATTGAAACTAGGTACATGCTTGCATCACTTTCACCTTTTGCTAGGCTTTGTTGGTATTGCGCATGTCCAGATGACCCATCGCAGCCCCACTTTGAAGTAAGTGTCAATTCACTGTTCACAATTGAATTCCATTCATCAGATGTAAAAGTTTGAAAAATTCGCTCTGTTGTGTAGTTCATCAAACTCTGTAAATTAACAGCAGCACGCGTGTCCGAAACACTAATTTCTTGTGGGTAACATTTTTTTTTTCTTCCAATACCTTGTAATAAGGGGGCAAAATGTTGTAACCTTCAGAGCTGAGGACATTTCTAATTGTTTCATATTGGCATCAAACATATTCTTAATGCAACTTTAGCATCAATATTGCTTTTGCTAGTGCTGCTTCTGTCGTTCATCTGACTTGCCATCGAAAGCTGTTCGGGTGGGTATTTTGATGCAAAATTCGCAGCCTTGTAGCGTTTTGCGCGTTCGCCGCAATCGTTGAAATCCAAAATTTTTCTGCCTTTCTTTGCAAAACCCGATGGTTCTGATTGAAGATCCAACTCAAATAAATCTATAAAATTAAATATTGCTATTACAACTGCTTAATACCAATTCAAAACATACTTTTCAACCAATTATCGTTATTTGCAAAGAAAGAAGCAGCTGTTCGAGACGATTCATTCCAACGTTTCCGAAAGTTGCCTAAGAATCGTTTTCATATAGCTTTCTTAATTAATAATATTTGTTCTTCACTAAGGCCATCACATTTCCGCTTAATAAAGTCCGTTCAAGAATTTAAGTTTTGGTCACAATTAATTAATTCTACGGATAATTCCAAATTTGACACTGAAAATTTACTCATTTCGTATTCTTTTAGTTGCAGAAAATCTTATAATGTATGTAAATGTCATCTTATTCTTCTTATAAACTATATTCGTAAACATTACAATAACTGTTATTATTTTAACAAAATTGTTAATCAAGTGCTGCCATCATTTTATAAAAAAGCTTCTAATGTCAACAGCCACCTTGAAAGATGACATTTCGACCTTTCATTTTTATATAGGTAGAGCACAAAGGTAAACAAAGGTAACTAAGTTTTTGTCCAAAAAATGCGGAAAATTGATGTTTAGAAAGCTGCCTAATACATTGCTCATAACTTCAAAAATTCTTCATGGATCGATTTAATTTTTTTTAATATTTTGACGATAAAATGCCACTTTTTCATATAAAACCAACAAAAGGAGCCATAAAAACAATATAATAAGAAAAAAATGTTGCTTTATATAACCAATATTTTCATGGTTTTAGATGAAAAAATGTTTTCTGACTTTCAATAACTTTATTGAGGATAAAAATTTCCTTTTCGGAAAAAAATATCATGAATTCTTCTTATTGAAACAATGCTTAACTCAGATGAAAACATCAAACATTGGAATAAGGTACTTCAAAAAATGCATTTTTTCCGCAAATAAACCACTGTGCGTCGCACAGTGTCGCGACTCCATACATTTGTTGGCCAAAAATAGAAGGAGTTGCTCTAGGGCAGTGCTTGCCAGCGTAATACTCTTTCATACAAAGCTGAGTATTGCGGCTTTGTTGTTTCTTTGTTGTTGTTTCTCGCACACAGCGTCTGTGTTAGCGAGAGAATTCAATCAGTTTGGCAGCGGCAATGAACGAAGCCTCTTAAGCACACATACATGTGAAGAATGAGAGAAATTGTGCTAGTGGTCGTGCTGGCAAGCACTGCTCTAGGGCAGGGGTCGGCAAAATGGGTATGTAATTGTGTGAGTGAGAGCACAGCGCCCTGTAGGAATTTGAACTAGTGTCGTACTAGCACTTTACTAGTGCAAAATCCACCAGTACTAGTTCGTTTCTATACCCCTGTCCATATAAAATTCTGTCGAAAATCAGTATAACATCTGTACAGGAAAGCACTAGTACAGTATGCACCAGAACTACTCTAGTACTTTTGTATGCAATTGGGTAAATTTGCACCAGTTAAAGACTAGTGCTGTTTACGGGAAAACGTTTACAGAATCGTGGATTTTTTTTCACTAAAAAATGGAAATAAATATTTATACTTAAAGAAAACCATTCGGTTGTGTATTTATTATCAATTTATAACGCCTCAATGAATGAATGCAATTATTTCACTGATCACTAGTATAGTTATGGTGCAAACTTACCCAAACTTTGCACTAGTTCTTTTAGTACTGGTAAAAGTACTAGTTCTTTTAGGCAAATTGCTTAACATCTTTCTACAGGGCGGCTACTAAAAATAGCCGAAAATAAACAAAAAAAAATGCTGAAACTAGCTAAAACTAAAAGCTAGAAGTAGCATAAAAGAGCTGAAACTGACGGAAGAAGCTATAAATTTCCGCATACCCGCTCTCGATGTTGCATGCTCGGCTGATCCCGTCAAACTGAGACAAGAGCGTAAGCAATACGTGTGAGTGGCTGTCGCAAAAATTGTTCCTAGCGTGCCGACCCCTGCTCTAGGGCAATGAAATTTGGCATGGGCTTTTTTTTCGATGAGATTAAGAAATTTTGAAAAAAAATATATAAATCCGACCACCCCACCACCCACCCCCCCTACAACAGGATTTTCTAAAATTTTTCAACCTAGGGACTTGAAATTTAGCACACGGGTTAACTTTCACCTCTTATGTACGTAACAATTATAATTTTTGGATTGCCACGCCTACTTTTTATACAATGCCCACTCAAAGTTAGGAAAAAACTCACTTATAAGACCCCGCCCAAATTCTATGAAAAATCTAAGAAATTGTTAAATTTTACCCTTTTTTTATAACATTAAAACATGTATTTGATGTAAAAATTAAAAACAAGCGCCATATTTCATGCCAAGCAAGAAATATGAAGTTTCGAAAACAGCGAAATTCAAAGGCAAAACGCATACCGAAGTTACACGTTTTAGGTTAATTATCACCTTATTCCTTCGTTCATGGTGACTTAAAAAACGTAAATTTCCCCCTTCCGTTCCATATTTAATGCTTCCCAAGTTTTCAAATGCCCCTTTAACCCTCTACCCTTTTTTTCTCGAATGATACTTTAATCGTGAAATATGTTTAATATGTGTGTTTTGTATTCAGTATATAAAACAATTTATGCATATAAAATTAATTTTAAAATTGTAAAAAATTATTTTTTGTTCTTTCGATTTTCGTGGCCTTTCTTTGCTAGTGCTCGGTAGTAGCACTAATCAAATAATATATAGATGTCTCACGCCGAACAAAAGTTTCGTCGCTAGGGATACTGAGCTCTACCTCCCAGCGAAACAAATCTAGCAATCGGAAATATTCGGGTTTTTATACCCAGCGTAAGCGGGGTATATTAGTTTTGTGCAAATCTTGTAACAGGGAGAATTAAGCTCCGGAGATATAGAAAAATATATACAGAAATGATCAGGATCAAAAACTGAATCGATTTAGACATGTCCGTCTGTCCGTCTGACCGTCTGTCCGTCTGTCCGTCCGTCCGTGGTCGGATCTCCTCCGAAACGGCTGAACCAATGAAGTCGAAATTTGGCACACATGTATATCGGCGTCCGAGTATGATCCTAAGTAAAAATGGGAGCCATCCGCCCACTGCCACGCCCACAAATGAATTTATTGTGTTTTCAATAAAATGCTTGTAACTTGCGAACCACTCAACACATTCCATTGATATTTGGTGTGCTGGTAAACTACGAAAAGTGACATATCCTGGCAAAAAACGGACGCCGCCCTCCTCGAGCCACGCCCACAAATAAGCCCAAAAATAAGGGCTTATCGTAACTTGTGAAGTAAAAGGCGTAGAAGCTTCAAATTCGCAGCATAGGTTGACCAAGGCAAATGAAAGGTCTAGCAACAAAAATTTTTGTAGGCCGCCCACTGCCACGCCCACAAATAGAGAATTTTCATAACTTCCGAAGTAAAAGGCGTAGAAGCTTCAAATTCGCAACATAGGTTCACCAAGGCGAATGAAAGGTGTAGGAAAAATTTTTTTATGGCCCGCCCACTGCCACGCCCACAAATGAAGATTTTTCGTAACTTCCGAAGTAAAAGGCGTAGAAGCTTCGAATTCGCAACATAGGTTCACCAAGGCGAATGAAAGGTGTAGGAAAAAATTTTATGCGGCCCGCCCATTGCCACGCCCACAAATGAAGATTGTTCGTAACTTCCGAAGTAAAAGGCGTAGAAGCTTCGAATTCGCAACATAGGTTCACCAAGGCGAATGAAAGGTGTAGGAAAAAATTTTTTTTGGCCCACCCACTGCCACGCCCACAAATGAAGATTTTTCGTAACTTCCGAAGTAAAAGGCGTAGAAGCTTCAAATTCGCAACATAAGTTCACCAAGGCGAATGAAAGGTGTAGGAAAAAGTTTTATGTGGCCCGCCCACTGACACGCCCACAAATGAAGATGTTTCGTAACTTCCTAAGTAAAAGGCGTAGAAGCTTCAAATTCGCAACATAAGTTCACCAAGGCGAATGAAAGGTGTAGGGAAATAATTTATGTTGCCCTCCCACTGCCACGCCCACAAATAGAGAAGCAAAACATAGTGCGCTCATAATGTCGGGACGCTGGGTATTTCAAAGTCGGGCTTGACCGACTTTAGCTTTCTTACTTGTTTTACTTTTGCATTCGCGAAGCAACATAAATGATTCAGTATGAAACTGAACTCGAAACAAAACTGAGCTATGTCCTTTTGCCCATTTTTTTTTATTTTTTATTGTTTTTGTTGCGACGTTATACATATGTATGTATTTGTGTATGAATCTGTTCATGCTAGAAACCAAAAATTTGAAAATTTTATTTTGGGCTTCATGCGTATATGAGAAATTTTGAGGTTGCCCTGCAGTAAATGTCCTCGTCACCAGGTACTAGTAACAAACTGTTCCCGTGCCATTATATTCTCCTCTTGATATTTTGTGTGAACGTATTTGCGAGAAGACATCCGTTGATGCTGAAACTGGTTATGCAATAGAGACAACGGGTCCAATTACAATAACAATTACTTGTACACTTGCTTTAGTATGAAGAAGACGGCTACGTAGCGTAGTGGATAGTGTGTGCACTCATTTACCCATAAGTTCGAGTTCGAATCCCCGCGCAGGCGAGAAAAAGAAGGGGAAAATTTATTATTCAACCAAGCAAATTTTTTAAAAGCACAAAGTGTTCTACGCTTAAAGATAAGAAACAATTTACGTGACTTTTACAAATTCCTGCAATTTAGACTTCGAAACCTTTTTTATAATTGTTCGCGTAAAAAGTTTTTTCAAAGCCTTTAGTTTTTTTTATATATTAACTACTGAATACTAACAGTAAAAAAAAAATATGCTCTTGCATATACATTCGTTCATACAAAATATCAAGAGGAGAATATAATGGCACGGGTACATTTGGTTCCTAGTACCTGGTGACGAGGACATTTACTGCAGGGCAACTTCAAAATTTCTCATATACGCATGAAGCCCAAATTGAAATTTTCAAAATTTGGTTTCTAGCATGAACAGATTCATACACAAATACATACATATGTATAACGTCGCAACAAAACAACAAAAAATAAACAAAAATGGGAAAAAGGACATAGCTCAGCACTGTTTCGAATTCAGTTTCATACTGAATCATTTCTGTTGCTTCGCGAATGCAAAAATAAAAAACCCGAATTTTTGTGATTGCTAAATTTCTTTCGCTGGGAGCTAGAGCTCAGTATCGCTAGCAAACAAATTTTTGTTCGGCGTGAGACATCTATATATTATTTGATTAGTGGTAGTAGCTACATCCAAATACAATTTCATTAAGATCAAACAAAAACAAAGTTGCACAAAGCTCACCTCATCATCATATGTCTGTAACGCGAAATCACTTTGCTTTTGTTGTTGTTGATTTAATTGATTATTGAATGTCTATAACTGAAATTAATATAAACTAAGTTTGTTTTAAAGCCAATATGAAAAGACCCCTTTACTTACTGCCTCACTAATTTTAAAATGTATCGAACAATTTAACCAGTTCGCATTACTTTTTTCGAATACAGCTCTCCTCCTCCCGCTTTGATGCCACCTTTGTTGAAGTTTTGTTCCAAGGAGACTTATTTTGTTTTTTATATCTTTTTCATCTAAATCCACCGAAATTTTCGGCACAAAACTTATCATTTCGTTTTGTTTTGCTACCCATTTTCTGTCTTTAGAAGAGAGCCACACATTATAGAGTTCCCTTCTAGCAACGGAGATTACTATAATAAAATCGACATAATAAAAAAACCCGCAGGAACAAGCAGATCATATTACTTACTTATGTTTATATCACTTCGAGGTATATAAAACAAAAAAACACTTTGCGGTTTGAGGGGTCGTTTTTTTTTTTATTTTTAATTTTAAAAATTTATTTTGATTTTTATCACTTCTTTTTATAAATTCCTTTTTTTGATGTAACGGCAAATAACATATGTTACAAATATAAACAAGAAATTAAATGTCACTTAAAGTATAAAGCTTATGTTATAATTTGGCATATAAATAATTAAGGTGAGACTACTTTCAACAAAATTATAGCACTCCAAATATTAGCTATTTTTAAAAGTTTCACTAACAGAAACGAACAAATTTCGCTTAGTGTAACTTTAAAAGCGTGCTGCGCTTAAACGGCTTAACATATTAAGAAAATTTATTTTGATTACTCCTAGTATAAATATTGACTATTCATAACAGTTAAAATTTTTAAGCATATCCGATCTTCATTTTTGGCATTTTTGGCCACATTCGCGACACTGTGCGTCGTGCGTTAGATCGAACATCGAACATCCAACCGATCCTATTTGAACAGTATTATCCATGTACAAGTAAAAGAGGCATAGCGCACATACACACATTCACTAGCCGATTGTTTTTCGCTAAGCTCTTCTCGGAATAAAGACCACAAGGAAGTGAAGGCAAGTCTGTATGTCGGTTCATTTGCCTTGGCCGTCTACAGTTTCTATGCCTCTATAAGTATATGTACGTACATATATACTTTGGCGAAATTTGAACTTCCCGTTAGGAAAATTTATGAAATATATGAAATTAACGGATAAATATATTAAATTCTTTGACTTAGAGCTTGTTTGATTATTTAATTAAGCGTTTTAAAACGAGCGAGATCTTTTCCTTATATTTGGGGTTGCAGAAAGTGTGTGGGGTGTTGCGAAGGTGAAAGGCAAGCAGTTGAAGTGCGCTACACTCGGCATTGGTCGCACGTACAATTGCTTCGATCGCCTCATCTTTTATATTTTGTATTGCCACAAAGAAGTGGTCATTTATTTTCTGCCACGGGTTATCTCTTCTTTCCAACAGGCATCTGGCAAACATCCATAAAAGCAGACGGCAATTTAATTTTCGCGCTATTTGCACGTACGGTACGCTGACCTTTTCGGAAGCTGAGTTGCGTCGAATTTTATTTTCGAGATCAAGTTTTCGGCACAACATGGAACCCTTACGGCATTTTAACTCCGCGGTAGCTGAGCTCAAGAACATGTGCGATGCAGGCATGAACAGCGATCCGATGAATCAAAGCGAGCAATTGCTGGAGATTAAAATCGAACAACTGATGTACGATTGGAATGAAGTGCGTCAAACGTATCGAGCAGCGGTCGAGAAAGGTGCCTGGAGTCCGGATGCGGCCGATTATGTGCCGCGATCTTCAGATGATAGCCAGAGCCAGGCTTCAGGAGATGCTACGAGAAATCAGCCCTAAACATCCACCGCTGTAGAGCACTCGCGCGACCCCTCCACCTAACGACTTCCATGGAGAAGACAATTTCATCAGGGTACCACCGTGTGATACTGGAGTTTTTTCTGGTGGCTATAGTGAATGGCCAGCATTTCGAGACATGTTCACCGCGGTTTACGTCAATCACCCTCGGCTGCCACCAGTGCAAAAGCGATACCATCTTCGCAGCAAGACGACGAAAGCAGCGGGGGGCTATCGTTAAAGGCTATCCGCTGTGCGGCGACAACTTTACGCGAGCGTGGGAGGCTCTTAAGGCGCGATATGAGAACAAACGCATCCTCGTCGATCATCAATTGAAAGCTTCATTCGACTTGCCTGCTATCAAAGATGAAACACCAGAAGGAATCCTGCGCATACAAACAACTGTCAACGATTGCCTCACGATGATGAAAAGTCACGGAGTAGTGGATCTTTTATACGCCTTGCTCGTCCATTTCTGTTCCAGGCGTCTTCCAGCGCAAACGATCGCACAATGGGAACAGTAAATAGCGTCACATCGAGAGGTGCCAACGTGGCCACAAATGAATGCTTTTTTGACTAAGCGCTATTAAGTTGTGGAACTTCTTTCCAGCTTTAATGCATTGGAGGCTCCCCATCCCGCTGCAAAACCCGAAGTGCCTTCGACGAACGTGTTTCTCGCCCAAGAGCGGACCAATGGAGTCTGCGTCCTCTGTCGCGGCAACCATCCTCTACGCCAATGTGATGTGTTTCTCAATATGTCGGTCGACGAACGTGTCCAAGCTGTTTCGCAG
>CM035806.1:111915349-111931958 GCA_020466095.1 Chlorops oryzae
CTCAAAATTGGGGCAGGTCAGCACTGGAGCCTCGGTGAGATTCGTTTTCAGGGTTTCAAAAGCCTGCTGTTGCTCCACGCACCACTGCCACTTTTTACCTTTTTTGAGCAAAGTGGTTAACGGTTGTACTACGGTTGAAAAGTTCGGTACAAAGCGACGATACCACGAAGCTATCCCTAAAAACTGCCGGACCTCGCGGACGTTCTTCGGTGGACTGAGTGCTCGAATGGCTTCCACCTTTTCGGGATCCGTATGGATACCCTCCTCGCAGACGACGTGCCCCAAATACTTCAGCTCCTTCTGGAAGAACGCGCATTTGTCGATATTCAGGCGAAGATTGGCTTCACGCAGGCGCCTGAATACTTCTTTGAGATTCCGCATATGGTCTTCAAGCGATGTACCGATAACGACTATATCGTCCAAGTAGGCAAACGCAAAGGAGTCCAGTTCTGGCCCGATGACGGTATCCAATGCTCTTTGGAATGTGGCGGGAGCCGAGTGCAACCCAAATGGCATGACTCGCCACTGGAAAAGGCCACGACCTGGTACGGTAAACGCCGTATACTTTTTACTTTCGGCCTCCATCGGAATCTGCCAGTATCCGTTTTTAAGATCCAGTGTTGAGATAAATTTCGCGTTACGCAGCCGATCGAGGATGTGCTGTATCCGAGGGAGTGGGTAGGCGTCTGGGACTGAGTGCGCATTTATCTTTCTGAAGTCGATACAGAGCCTCCACGAGCCAGTCTTTTTCGGTACTAAGACGACGGGAGAACTATACGGACTCTTCGATGGTTCGATGCAGCCTTTGTTGAGTAGTTCGTCAATTTCTTCGTTGATAATCTTTTGTTTGGCGGGGTTGTAGGTATAATACCGTTGCTTCAGAGGTTGTTCGTCCTTCATAAAAATTCTGTGAGTCGCTATCGTCGAGACACTCGGCAACTGCTTAAACTGGTCCAGTTCGAACTGTAGGAATTCTTCGACCGATTCCACCTTTGCCGCGCTGCTTTCTAGTTCCATTCTTCCAAGTTGTTCATGTGGTACGGTACGTCTGGTTTCTAAGCACAACCGTTGAGTTCCTACCACTAGTGTTGCACCCACCGCCGAGAGGAAGTCCATTCCCAGAATTATTTCGTCCATGGCCTCTGGCATGACCAGAATTTTAATCTGGGTGGTCCTGTCGCCAAGCGTGACTCGAACTTGCAGGGCCTCTCTCACTCTAGTCGGGGATTTGTCTGCGAGTCGCACGGCGACGTTTGCGGGGGTTGAGTTCTCCGGCTTGCGTAGGAGGTCTGCCATGGAAGACTGGATGAAACTTCGGGTCGCACCGGTATCGATTACCGCCGTCGCTAAGTGGCCATCAATGTATATAGTTGCTTGTATATGACGGCCGTCGGATGTCAGTAGTCCTAGTTTGTTGTCGAAGGGGAGGCCGGTCTTTGGTCGCTTCGCTGGCCTCGGCTGTGCGGGCGACCGCCCCCGTTTCCCGATTTGCAGCAGTCGATAGTACGTACGCCTCGTGTACCACACACCCAACAGAAAAGATAGGGAGCATTCGTGCAGTCTCTGCGGGCATGCCCCTTCTGTCCACATTTCCAGCATGCAGTCTTCACGTCTACCTTAGTGGTTTCCTCAGCCTCCAATTGCTTGAAGGTCACGTGCTTTCGCGGCGGTGTCGGCGATAGTTGTGCCGTGGGTCCGCTAGGTGGAATATCTTCCTGAACTCCTTCCCAGTCTCCCGCTAGTTGGATGAACTGTGTGATAGAGCTGATTTCATGTCGTTTTACATAGAGCCGTAAGCTAGCTAGGCTGTTGTCGTAGATTCGGTCTAGTTTCTCTTCTTCGGACCATGGAGTCAATTTCATGAGATGTCGCAATGCGATGGCATAGTCGGTGAATTTTTCGTTGCTACCTTGCTTACGGTTCTTAATCCTGTCTTCGAGTGACTGAAAGAAACGTCGTGGCATAAACATCGTGAGGAGATCCCCTTTGAACGCCTCCCAATGAGTAAAACGATCGCAGCTTCGGTACCACATTAGGGCTTTTCCCGTCAACAATTCAGGCAGAGCTTTCACTAACGCCTCGCCGTGTATATCGTATGCCTCCGCAAGCTCTTCCACGCGCTCCAGAAAATCTAGAGGTTCACTGCAGCCATCAAATTTTACGGCCCACTTCCTTACTTGGTCTATGACTGCAGCCTGACTGGTCGTCCTGAGTGGAGGTGAGCCTGCCTGGGGTCCGACTAGTGGTGGCAGTGGTGGTTCCTCTCTTGGCACTATGGTGGCGGTCGAAAGCGGGGCCAGAGATGGGATGGTTGAGTTACCTCGGGAATATCGAGCCTCCATCGCCAACAAACGGCTGAACGATGCTGCGTCGTGTTCCGTGTCGCTAATGTAAGTCGTAAAGCGTTGCCTTAGTTTTTCCACCGTACCCGTTGAATCCAAGCCGAACTCCTCACAAATAAGTATTAAGTCTTCCTTTCGTACCTTATAAACCCATCCTATGTGTAACTTCGTCTTCGTTGCTGTTAAGTCTATGGTATCTTTCGACGTGTTGCCGGAAGTAGCCTGTGGTGTCGAGGTCTGCGCTGCACCACCCATTTGCTGTACTTTACCACTCTCTGGATTTTCGTCTGTTGTGGGTCCCTGCTCGGGCGCCATTGTAATGAACTCTTTTCGTAGCCGGGGTATTTACTCAGCCGAGTAACCAGACTCCAGTCCCTTACAAAAATTTATATTTGAAGGAGACACACAAACTAGACGTGTAAGAAAAGACGTTTATTAAAAGAGAGGGACCGGCTTCTTTAAGGCCGCCCCAAAATAAATTACAATCAAATAGGTGTATTACTGCCCGTCGCTGAGTGCAGGTGTTGGGCTCCAGCGATGATGATGTTCTCTCAGCGTAGGTGTACGGCGCAACGACGTCGTCTCAGTATGTAGCGAGATGTCGGTATAAACTACCGCCTAACGTCTCTCCAGAACTCCACCGTATTATTAGAGTTAAACCTCGGCCGAATGTCTGCCCAGAATTTGACGCATGCACGCGTGGAACAGGTACAAACGCTTAATCCACACGTGCGTGAGCAAGGGGTCACGGCAACGACAGGGAAACGTGGATGTGTGGAACAGGTACAAACGCTTAATCCACACGGACACGCTCACTGAGTTACGCACGACAATTCCAACCGTACTCGAACCGCCGTACGTTCGTCCGACCTAGAATGCACTCGTATGAAGAATAAATGTCCGTGAAATGTCCGTCGAGAAAGTTGACGCATGCACGCGTGGAACAGGTACAAACGCTTAATCCACACGTGCGTGAGCAATGGGTCACGGCAACGACAGGGAAACGTGGATGTGTGGAACAGGTACAAACGCTTAATCCACACGGACACGCTCACTGAGTTACGCACGACAATTCCAACCGTACTCGAACCGCCGTACGTTCGTCCGACCTAGAATGCACTCGTATGAAGAATAAATGTCCGTGAAATGTCCGTCGAGAAAGTTGACGCATGCACGCGTGGAACAGGTACAAACGCTTAATCCACACGTGCGTGAGCAATGGGTCACGGCAACGACAGGGAAACGTGGATGTGTGGAACAGGTACAAACGCTTAATCCACACGGACACGCTCACTGAGTTACGCACGACAATTCCAACCGTACTCGAACCGCCGTACGTTCGTCCGACCTAGAATGCACTCGTATGAAGAATAAATGTCCGTGAAATGTCCGTCGAGAAAGTTGACGCATGCACGCGTGGAACAGGTACAAACGCTTAATCCACACGTGCGTGAGCAATGGGTCACGGCAACGACAGGGAAACGTGGATGTGTGGAACAGGTACAAACGCTTAATCCACACGGACACGCTCACTGAGTTACGCACGACAATTTCAACACTATTCCCCTTCAGACACAATCACTAACTACGATCGTCAGTATTTACGTTTCGGCGAAACGTTTACCCACGTATACTGTGTACCAAGTATACTTACATACGTTTCAAAACGTTCCGAAATGTCTTATCGGTTGGCGTTGCTATCTTCAACACGTGGACTGAAACTTCTCGTTAGCTGCGAATGTTGCGTCTTCCTTCTGGCGATGTTCACTTCGTGGAGATCACTGGGAAAAGAGAGCGATTTCTGTGCGGCTCGCGCTTTTATCCTCTTTTTCGAGCTAGCGATGAGTTCCTTAGTTCGATGTATTGTCCGATAATTCCTTCAGCTGATATCGATCACTTTGCCTGGCGTATTTTAGAGGTGCGTCACACGGTGCATTGTCGACGTCCACACGATTGCACATTTTAGAGGTGTGTCACACGGTGCATTGTCGACGTCCACACGATGGCACATTTTAGAGGTGCGTCACACGGTGCATTGTCGTCGTCCACACGATTTCACATTTTAGAGGTTAAACATTTATTAAACCAAGGAAAAACATAATTAAACGA
Source organism: Chlorops oryzae (assembly GCA_020466095.1). NCBI lineage: Eukaryota > Metazoa > Arthropoda > Insecta > Diptera > Chloropidae > Chlorops > Chlorops oryzae. The sequence goes on from CM035806.1 coordinate 111,919,801, forward strand.
AAAACTGCAACCCCGCGTTAATCAATAATATGTGAGTCATCACAATGTGTTTTCAGTAAAATTCCTGTAACTAGCGAACCACTCAACACATTTCATTGATATTTGGTGTACTGGTAAACTACAAAAAGGGACACATCCTGGAAAAAAATTGACGCCGCCCTCCGTGAGCCACGCCCACAAATAAGGTCTTATCGTAACTTGTGAAGTAAAAGGCGTAGAAGCTTCAAATTCGCAACATAGGTTGACCAAGGCGAATGAAAGGTGTAGGAAAACAATTTATATGTCCCGCCCACTGCCACGCCCACAAATGGAGATTTTTCGTATCTTGTGAAGTAAAAGGCGTAGAAGCTTTAAATGCGCAACATAGGTTGACCAAGGCAAATGAAAGGTGTAGGCGAAAAATTTTTCTGGCCCGCCCCCTGCCACGCCCACAAATGAAGATTTTTCGTAACTTGTGAAGTTAAAGGCGTAGAAGCTTTAAATTCGCAACATAGGTTGACCAAGGCAAATGAAAGGTGTAGGAACAAAAATTTATGTAGCCCGCCCACTGCCACGCCCACAAATGGAGAATTTTCGTAACTTGCGAAGTAAAAGGCGTAGAAGCTTCAAATTCGCAACATAGGTTTACCAAGGCGAATGAAAGGTGTAGGGAAATAATTTATGTGGCCCTCAAACTGCCACGCCCACAAATAGAGAAACAAAACATAGTGCGCTCATAATGTCGGGACGCTGGGTATTTCAAAGTCGGGCTTGACCGACTTTAGCTTTCTTACTTGTTATTTATATTTTTGGAAAAAAAATTTTTTATTTTTTTCTGTTTTAAAGAAATTTAAAATTTTTATCTTATAATCTTCAGTGGTTCGCATACATGCATACATTTTTATTTACAATGATTTCATTCTATTTTTTTATATTCAATGTTTTGTTAAAGAAAAAAAATATGATCGACTCGCGTAAATGAGATCAGCTATTTTAGCGGTTCTGGCGGGAAGACAAAAAGGAATAGTGGTTCTAGCGGTAAAACGAAAACAATTTGCTGGCTGAACGTGTTTTTAATGCGCGGAGAGGAGTGATGGCGAAGAAAAAAGAAAGAAAGAAAAAAAGAAGAAAAGGGAAAACTGGAAATCTTAACTCCCTATGAGCTAATCTGATCCCGTCTCTTTTTCCTTGCTATTTATTTATCATGGGTTTTGAATTTGAGTTGCAAAAAGGAACTGAAAAATGTGAAATAGAAGCATTTGAGACGTTGCTGAACAAAAAGAATTTTTCATCAAAAGCAGTTATATTTTTCCTTTTTTTTTCTTTTATATGTATATAAAAATATTTTTTTTTCTCTTTTTTTTTATAAATAAAAAAAAAACACGGAAAAGGAAAATGCCCTTTGGATTCTTTACCTTTACCTGTAAAAGGTTGATTAAATCACCTTTTTTTTTTGCGATGAAGAATTAAATTCTTTACTGGTTAGACCAGTTGGATGTTCCAAGTTAAACTGGAAATCAAAAACTAACTTTCTTAGGAACATGCTCTGACTTATATAGTTCTATTTTCCCAACAACAATTTGCTAATGGGCAAGAATCTACCAACAATTTTTCCGTTCCTTTCATTTTCATTTCCATTTGGAGCTTTTGAATTTATCTGAAACTAGATTTCTGCAGAAAAGTGCAACCCTGGGTGCCCTTCCAGTTTCTATTGTCTATTTGTCTCTTTCTTATAATCTTTACTTCCCTCTTTATTCGTGCCCTTCGTGCTCTCTCATTTTTGATCTGTCATTTCGGATTTTGACAATTGCGTTTAAAAAAAATGTAAACAAACATGTTTTTGTTGTTTTTGAACGGGTGGAATAATAGATCGAAGCAGTTTCGTGTGTTTTGTGTTTTTTTTTTTTTAAATTTTTTTTGTTAAAGTGATGGTGATTTCAAATTACCCCAACGCATACGGGGAAGAACCAGGAATGGGGTCCCAGTTGCCGCTGTTTAGCTATATTTCGTGTGAAGGAGACAATTTAAAGCTAAGTATCAGATCTTAAGGCTAGAGTTACCAAGGGTTACTTATGCATGAGCAATTTCTGATTGACTTCAAATTTGTTATTTATGCATATTGCTCATGGATTATATCCCTTATAGAATTATTAAAACATTTTAATTCTATTTTAATTCATCTTAGTTCTAACTTAATTCATTTTAATTACAATTTTCATTTATTTTAGTTTCAACTTAAATTCATTCTAGTTATAATTCAATTCAATTCATTTCTTTTTTTTTTTTTTTTTCTATCCATATTCATTTATACATTCATCTTATTTTACATTTACAATTTTTGCAGAGCTGCCGACGTTTTGGTGCTTGCGGTTTGGCTCGGGACGTGGGGATATTTTCATTTTTTGGCGCTTCTCGGAGGGCTATGTTGTAAGTGTCGTCGCTATAGATATTGATTTGATAATATTTTTCATTGACCTGTTTTATTACTTTAAGGCGCTTGTTGGGATGTCGGCGTATCGTCAGTTCTACTACTTTGACAAGTATCCGTGGAATTTTCTCTTGTAACTCTGCTTCAGGTATGACATATTTCATTGCATATATATCGATAGTTTTTTTTACATTTATGCTGCTTTCAGATATTCGTGCTCCATAGCCTCCCCAGTCATCCTCCCATAATTCATGATCATGTCTGTCTAGGCTCAGGCAATCCTCGTCCACTGCAGGTGCTGATGTTGGTAGTTCTGGCGCTGCTGCTGGTATTTCTGGTGCTGCCGCTGGTATTTCTGGTGCTTCCGCTGGTATTTCTGGTGCTGCCTCTGTGGATGACATGGCTACTGCCGGCATTGAGGCATGATTAGCCTGTTCAGGCTCTAAGTACGTATCGATGAGGTTTTGCTTCTCATTCTTCTTGGTCGGCGGCATGGGCCGAAGCTTTATATGCTTAGTCCTTGGGTCGTGCCACTCGATTAAATCGCTTGGTAAGGTTAAGGTACGGCGTTGCAGACCATTTAAAATGGCTGCTGATTCTCCGAACTTCTGGGCCGAAATTACCAATCGATCTCTAAAGAGTTTGGTCCTGGACATGCTGAAACGAATCAGATATTGCATGTTGTTCTTTTTTTTTTTTTTTTTGTATTTGGTATGTGGTTGTCTTATGTTTTATACTCGTCCCCACACTTAAATAATAAGGCATTGAATTCCGTGGCACTTTCCTTTTTTTCTTCTTTTATCCCTACTTTTAATTTTATTTATTTTTCCTTTTTATTTTAATTTTTATTTATATTTTTTTTTTCTACTTGTTATTAATTTAAATTTTTTTTTTCTATTTTCTTTGCTAATGTCTCCTTTCTCTTTCCAATTTTTCTTTTCAGTTTCCCGTGACTAGCCACGTAACAAATTCCAAAAAAATTTGAAAAGTGGGCGTGGCAAAAGGGCGGTTTTCATTTAGAAATTTAACAAAAGTCGGTATATGGGGCTCCTTATGCCCTTAAACACCTCTTGATATTAAAAATTATGTGTCTGTGTCGGGTATTCTATTGTCAGGCTCGCCTGACTATAACACCCTTACTTGTTTTGTTTTGTTTTTTGTTTCTTTTGCGTTTGATTGGATTTGTTTTTTCGCGAATCGTTTGTCAATACAGCATCTGACCATATACATAAGAAAAATTTTAAAAATATAAATACAATACGAAAAATTAACTTTTAGGTTTGAAAATGAGGATTTATTAAGTGTGTGAAAACTCATTCTTGACAGACTGGTTGTTCTAGGAAAATCTGATTGAATAATGGCTTTGAGCGATGTTAAAAAAATATCTTGGCCTAAAAATCAACGTTATTTGGATCTTAACGGCATATGGGTTTTGTTTTGTTAGCTTTTATTCTCTAATTATACTCTAAGATACACAGAAATTGTGCGCGAAAACTTTGCCTATAAGAAAAGTAGCAATTTCGCATGCGCTAATGAAAGTTCTTATTTTGTGCTGAATGTCTTTCCATTCAAAAATTTTCCTGCTCAGAAAATATCTATACACGCCGTTTTTCCTATATTGAGTTTTATTTAGAACACTATGCATTTGTTCATACTTACAGACTCGGTTTTCGATGCCCATATTTATCTTCACTGTCATTTTATACTCGAGTAGCCCGTTAGCGTTCGGGATTATTCTCGTCTGAGAGGGAGGAATTGTTACAGCGTTTTCTAATAATTTACCCTGGTTTCCGTCAATCCTCTCGGTAAACCTTTTGCAAGTCTCATTTTTGAAATTTTTTTTCTTTTTGGCGTCCGTTGCCATATTTTCAAACAAATTAGTTTCTGCTCCTGAATCAACCAAGCGAGATATGTTGTAATCGATAGCTTTGTTGCAGGGTAACTCGATCCAAATATCCTCTTCGGTTGTATTCTCTGCTGCAGTAACTTGAAGCAAAGAATTTCATCTCAAAGTTTACATATTATATGCATCCTTACTTAACAGGTTGGCTGATAAGTCCCCGGTCTAACAAAGAAAAACACATTTTTTTGTCAAAATTCGTTTTTATTATTCAACATAGTTCCCTTCAAGAGCGATACAACGATTATAACGACCTTCCAATTTTTTGATACCATTTTGGTAGTACTCCTTCGGTTTTGGCTCAAAATAGGCCTCAGTTTCGGCGATCACCTCTTCATTGCAGCCAAATTTTTTCCCTGCGAGCATCCTTTTGAGGTCTGAGAACAAGAAAAAGTCGCTGGGGGCCAGATCTGGAGAATACGGTGGGTGGGGAAGCAATTCGAAGCCTAATTCATGAATTTTTGCCATCGTTCTCAATGAATTGTGGCACGGTGCGTTGTCTTGGTGGAACAACACTTTTTTCTTCTTCATATGGGGCCGTTTTGCCGCGATTTCGACCTTCAAACGCTCCAATAACGACATATAATAGTCACTGTTGGTGGTTTTAGTCCTTCTCAAGATAATCGATAAAAATTATTCCATGCCCATCCCAAAAAACAGAGGCCATTACTTTGCCAGCGGACTTTTGAGTCTTTCCACGCTTCGGAGACGGTTCACCGATCGCTGTCCAACCGCAAAAACTCGGGTGTATTGCGAGTTAACAGCTGCAAACACCGCTCAGAATCATCAACACGTTGTTGTTTTTGGTCAAATGTGAGCTCGCGCGGCACCCATTTTGCACAGAGCTTTTTCATATCCAAATATTGATGAATGATATGACCAACACGTTCCTGTGATATCTTTAAGGCCTCTGCTATCTCGATCAACTTCATTTTACGGTCATTCAAAATCATTTTGTGAATTTTTTTGATGTTTTCGTCGGTAACCACCTCTTTCGGGCGTCCACTGCGTTCACCGTCCTCCGTGCTCATTTCACCACGCTTGAATTTTGCATACCAATCAATTATTGTTGATTTCCCTGGGGCAGAGTCCGGAAACTCATTGTCAAGCCAAGTTTTTGCTTCCACTGTATTTTTTCCCTTCAGAAAATAGTATTTTATCAAAACACGAAATTCCTTTTTTTCCATTTTTTTTACAATAACAAAAGTTTCTTCACAAAAGACGCTCTATCTCACAAACTAATTGACTTACAGACGTCAAATTTTGACACGAATCATTTGAAGGTTGCCACTATATAAAAATAATATGCATTTAATACTAGCGACGCCATCTATGTGTCAGACCGGGGACTTATCAGCCAACCTGTTATATTGTCACCATTCTTGTGTAGACGTTTTATAATGCAGTTGCTGTAAAACAGACGTGTGTACACACAGTGTTATTCAATTCCCTCTATCTAACACAAAACACAATCTACACTCACACACAATCATACACACAATCCATTGTTCTCATTACTAGTCCAATCTCTTAATAAATTAGTCTTCGAATTAATATTGACTCGTTCGCACGCTTGTTTAATTCGTGTCATTCTGTGACGGTCGCAATTTTTAGTTTTCTTAATTGAAAGGCAATTAGAACCTTTCTAGTGCGTAAACCAACGCGCGAACATTTTTGTGACCCCGACGTGATCGGGTCAAGTTTCTTAGCAATTCGGAACTTAAAAATTCCTATTTGAATAGACTCCAGCGGCACCCAAATGAAATGGCTAGGTGCTTACCCTCTACTTCAACGCATTCGAGGCGAAGAAGAAACGATCGCCCGACCGCTACATACGCACTACAAGTCGAGCGGCGAGGTTCACGACATTCGTCCCCCGTCGTTGGTCTCCGACAGCATCCCCGTCGATGACGAATCCAGTTTACGATGACCGTTCTGCGTCGCTTGACTTTCGACTTAATCCCGTCGGTAACGTTGCCATAACGGCTCGCGAGCTGTCGATTTGTCTCCGACTGTGCTCCCCGTCGACGACGTATACGACGACGGATTTCAATAGCCTCGCCTCGCACGATTCTACGGCAATCGGCTGCCAATTGTACCCAATATGGGCTCCGTCGACATTCGACAGTTAAAGCAACATTGGCACAAACCGCCCAACCACGAAGAAGCTGTTTTGTTTGCCACAGCATCCCCCGTTTTAAAGCCGGCACTGCAATACACTCCTCGACACACACGAAATGTGTTGTGAGCCTCGTATTCAAACCGGCACCAACACCCTACTTCGGAAACATCGCTCCAAACGGCACACGAAAATATTACTTAAGCCCGGCTAGAAGGTTCGAAGCGCGTTTTTGCCAATATCGCTATATAAATTATGAATAAATTTTTTTGTAGTGAAATTTTGTATTAGTTTAAGATTTTAAAACATATTTTTAGTTCTTTAGATTAAAAGGATTCAATATAAAAATAACCGCAAAAAAAAAAAAAAAAAATTTCGGAACTCTAAAATTGAAAAAAAAGGGTTAAACTTTCACCGTGAAAATTAACCGACTGTACTTCGTGCAAATTAATAGCGCTTGAAGTCATCGAATGTTGTGCAAGAACAACACGTGTGCCGTTATCTGTAGCAATCCACAAGCTCATTGCGTTGGAGCATCACATAACGAATAAGTGCACAAGCAAATGCGATAAATAAGGCACACATAACTTTATTGCGGTTACTTAGAGATGTCGTGACCTTGTCCGTGGAATTTAACAACCGTTATCCTCATTGAGTTGGTCGTGGACATTCAATAGCCATTGAATTCAAATAAATCACTTTTACGGAATTTAACAGTAGGCAAAATGTCAAATCCGGACCCAAGAGAAGATGAAGAGGGTACATCAAATAAAACTAACTGCGTTCCGAGTAGTGTTGTAATGCTAGCTGAATTCAAGACAACTCGTAAAAACTCTAAAGGTGGCATGACGCGCGTGTTAAATGCAGTTGAGTCGAATCCGTTAATGTCGATTGCCGAGTTAGAATGCCGGCTGGGGGTGCTGGAATCGTATTAAAAGTTCTTCTCTGATACGCAGCTCCAAATTGAACGCATTGATAATAAAAATACGGGTCGCGGCGAGATTGATGAAACGTATATCAAAGCTAAAATACTAATCCTTTCGCTGCTTGGTGAACATCGCGCGTCCGTGTTGAACACAAGCATTCCAGTAGTTAACTCATTAGGTGCGAAATCATCAAATCATTTGTTGCCCAGTATCTCGCCCCCAAAATTCGATGGGAAGTATTCTGAATATAAGGGTTTTCTGGGAACCTTTAACATGTTGGTTGGAAGAAACGATCAAATCTGCATAACAGAAATATTCAATCTACTGCTCCAATGTTTATCAGGGCAGGCTCGCGAAGCAATTTCAATGTTTTCAATAAGCAATGAGAATTATTTAAACGCACTGAAACGTTTGGATGAACTCTACAACAACGATTTCATAATATTCATGGATCATATTCGTTGTATCTTCGATATCGCTAAGGTGGACAAACCTGTACAATCCTCGCTTCGGTCATGGGTTGACAAAGCTACTGCAACTTACAGTGCCATGAAAACAATTGACACACACAAACAAATATCTGACTCACTCATCATCAACATCGTCATGTCAAAGATAGATGCGAACACCAAATCGAAATGGCAAGAGATCATGAGCTTTCAGCAGCTCCCTACATGGTCCGACTTCAGCAGCTTTCTGGATCGCAGATGTCAACGATTGGAGGCAGCAATCACGGCAACGCCAAACCAAACTGAACAAAAAGGTAATGATGGGGCGAAAAAGAAAAATTCAGCTACTTCGCATGTCAATTCAAAAAAGGCATCACCACAACGGTTTTGTGAGATTTGTCAAAAGGATGGCCATGCCATCTACAGCTGTGCTGAATTCGCTTCCTGGAAGTATGCACAGCGTAAAGACAAAATCACTCAAATCAGTCTTTGCACAAACTGTTTCAGCAAGGGCCATACGCAAAGCAATTGTAAATCGTCGTTTTCTTGCAAATACTGCAAGAAAAAACATCACTCGATGCTTCATAATTTCGAGATCAAACCCAAGCCTTCGGAAAATATCGAATCGTCATCCAACGAAATTTCAGCAAATCAAGTTCAGTCAGTGAACTCAAAGGTTGTCCTCGCAACAGCTGTAGTCTTAGTCAAAGACAGAGCAGGTGTTTACCACGTATCTAGAGCATTGCTCGACAGTTGTTCCCAGGTCAATTTCATGCAAGAGTCGTTGGCGTCCGCACTCAAACTGAAGTGCTCTAAATCATATACGGAAATCAATGGCATCAACAACTGTAAAACAAAAATAAATGCTGCAACGCAAACGACTATAAGGTCACACATAAGCGGCTACGAGGCAACGTTGGAATTCCTCATATTGCCAAATGTGTCGAATTATCAGAATTTCAGCTTAAATTTCGCAAGTAAGAATATGCCGCGGAACCTAGAACTAGCCGATCCTAATTAATTGGAGGTGAAGTGTTTTTTGAGCTACTTGCGGTGGGTCAAATAAAGCTAGGAGACGGCCTGCCAATGCTACAAAAATCAGTTCTGGGTTGGTTTGTAGTCGGCAGGTGCCCGAATCAGATGTCCACTGCAGTAACAACAACAGCAACAAGTTGTGAAATTTCATCAGATCCAATTGATCAGTCGATTCAAAAATTTTGGCATATAGAAGAAGCGAGCGTAAAGGCAGAAAAATGGACTACAGAGCAATCAAGGTGCGAAAACTTCTTCTTGCAAACTGTGGCGGTGCAAGGTGATGGACGCATTGTGACCAGACCGGTTTAAAACACTTGCTACTGAATTAGGGCAGTCATATAACATAGCGAAACGACGTTTGCACACACTCGAATCAATATTGATGAAACATGACACACTCCGCTCGGAATACCACAAATTCATGCGTGAATACCTGAGCTGAATCACATGGAACTCGCATCGACTGTTGACACTTCCAAACCACATTGCTATATACCGCACCATTACGTTTTAAAGCCAGGAAGTATAAGCACAAAATTAAGGGTGGTGTTCGATGCATCCTACAAAACCGATTCCGGCGTATCATTAAATCAGACACTAATGGTGGGCCCTACTATTCAAAACGAACTTCTAATCACATTACTGCGCTTCCGAACTCATCGCTACGCACTCACAGCAGACATCACTAAGATGTACAGACAAGTGCTCATTGCAAGCGAAGATAGACCATATCAACTCATATTGTGGCGAGAGCATACATCGCAGCCCATCCAAACCTTCGCTCTTCGGACGGTTACGTATGGAACGTCAGCTGCTCCATATCTGGCGATTCGGAGCCTGAACTATGCAGCCGATTTACATGAACATCAATTTCCTATTGGTGCCAACATTGTAAGAGACGACTTTTATGTCGATGATTTATTGACAGGAGCAAGCTATCTTGAAACGTTAGTAAAAATCCGCTATGAAGTTACGTCGCTGCTTCAACATGCGGGATTTTCACTTACAATATGACACTCAAATAACCAAAACATCATCAATCCGTTGTGTAGTTAATCGGCCAAGCCCTTCAAAATCACTGAGGCAGATTGTACAAGCACATTGGGCATGCTCTGGTATCCTGAGTCCGATCAATTTCATTTCGTCCATAAGTCCATCACATCGTCGCCGAAATGCTGCAAGAGGTCGATATTGGCACAAGCATCAACACTCTTCGATCCCATGGGGCTGCTAAGTCCACTCATAATTCGCGTTAAAATCCTTCTGCAGGAACTATGGATCGCAAAGGTTGACTGGGATGAATCCGTGCCACAAACTATTGAAACAACCTGGAGGAATTTTTTAAATGATTTGAAAAATCTATCAATGATTCACATACCATGCTTCGTCTTATGCCCACATTTTGTAGAAATCGAAATCCATGGTTTCTGCGACGCTTCAAAACGAGCGTATGGTTGTGTATTCTACGTTCGATGTCAAACTGAGTCCGGTGACGTCACGTCAAAAATTCTTTTATCAAAGTCTCGAGTCGCTCCATTGAAAATAAAAACAATCCCTCGGCTGGAGCTGTGCGCCGCGCATCTGATGGCAAAGGTGTGGCAGAGGTCAAGAACAAACTTCCAATATCATACTCTTCAACTGTATTTTGGTGTGACTCTAAGGTCGTTCTACACTGGTTAAAAATGCATTCATCAGTTATGGCAACGTTTGTAGGAAATCGGATTGCAGATATTCAAGAGTCGCTGCCTGAAGTCACATGGAGACATGTTTCAACGGATAAAAACCCGGCGGATATGGTATCCAAAGGTATTACAGTTGCACATCTCGTCACTTCGGACTGGTTGATCAGGCCAAAATTCCTACTGCAGCCTAGAAATGAGTGGCCACCCAACATCGTCGATAATCTGTCTTCAGAAGAGGGGCTGCTTGAAAAATGCAAGCACACTCATAAATGTGAAAGTAGTGAAATCAGCTATTATCAACCATTCATCGCTTCAGCAGTTATCCAAAATTGTTGCGCACGTTTGGGTACATATCCCGGTTCATTCGCATCAAATGTCGTCACGTAACACTTGCGGGCACCGTATCTGCAGCCGAGATGAACATCGCCTTAAAACACATAATTGCGATTATTCAAAGGCAACATTTTCAAGAGGAAATTAATTATCTTAACAGGGACAAAGAAGTACAAGGACCGCTTCGGTCTTTGGCACCATTTATCGACAAAGGAGATCGCTTCGAACTCTTAGGTGTAGGCGGCAGACTAAAGAATTCGGATATGCCGTACGACTCAAAACACCAATGGCTGTTACCGAAGGCCGACAAATTTACAACTACACTGGCTAGGCACATGCATTTGCAAAATTATCACTCTGGACCGACCTCATTGGCAGCTATCATCAGACAACAATTTTGGATTGTCAATATTAGATCCATCGTTAGGCGTATTGTCAACGAATTCATTCACTGCACACGATATCGGCCGAAGCTTGCACAACAGTTTATGGGAAATCTGACAGAATATTGAGTCACAAGTGGCAGACCGTTTCAACATTGCGGTGTGGACTTTTGCGGACCGATTTCAACGTACCTTAACATTCGCGGAAAGGTACCATACAAGACATACATCGCTGTGTTTGTATGCCTATCATCCAAGGCGGTTCATTTGGAGCCAGTGTCGTACCTCTCCACAAATGCATTTCTCGAAGCTTTAAAACGTCTAATAGGGCGTAGAGGCATACCGTCGCGCATCATATGTGACAACGCGACCAATTTTGTTGGAGCTGCATCCGCGTTAAAACATCTACGTGAACAATTCTTTAAGAGTCTCACATAAATGCTATAAATCAGTTTTGTGTCTTTCATTTTATTAAATTTCAGTTTATACCACCACGTGCATCCCACTTTGGGGGTATCTGGGAGGCTGCAGTCTAGGTCACAAAGGGACACTTGCTTAAAACTTTGGGGTCATCCCGGCTTACGGTCGAAGGATTATCAACGGCTTTAGTTGAAATCGAGTCTATTATGAATTCCCGACCAATTTGTGCTGCCTCAAACGATCCCAATGATTTCGAAGCGTTGACTCCAGGACATATGCTTATCGGCGGCAATCTAAAGGCTATACCAGGGCCGGGCCATACCGAATCTGAATTACCCTACCTCCAAAGATGGCAACGCATCAGTGCAATCAAGAACCACTTCTGGGAAAGATGGCGAAAGAAATATCTTCATGACTTACAAGGTCGTTCAAAATGGACATCGTCAAAGTCTAATGTTCAAATCGGTGCACTTGTACTGATTCATGAGGACAACTTGCCTCCAC
>CM035806.1:111932058-112108756 GCA_020466095.1 Chlorops oryzae
CTGCACAAAAGTAGGGCGGAAAAATATAATGCGGTTAGATACTGTGTCCACCGGGAGCGTAACGGTCTACTTACTGGAGGGCTTTGGCTGGTTTGGACAACGCCGTCGGAGTCGCTGAGGAATGAAGGCTTTTGTTCGTTGCAACCGCGTCGTCGTAGTCGCAGAAGAACGATATGCGAAAAAAGAAACGTGGCTTTCTTCTTCTTCTCAATAATTTTATTACAACGTAACCGAAAATTTATTATGCATAGAATGGTGTGCAATTACACAATTCTATTTGTTTGGAAAATAACGAGAAAAAAACTACTTTGATGAATTTGAAATGTATAAAAAAAAACTGAACGATGTCCGAGATCACCGATAGAAGACGTGTTGATCGTTTCGCTGCTGGAACAAGAAGAGACTTCTAAAAACCCGGAAGTTCTCTTTTTCCGAATTTTCGGCCAAGCGAGCAAAACGTCAAAAATGTAAAAAAGCAACGTCTCAAATGCTTCTATTTCACATTTTTCAGTTCCTTTTTGCAACTCAAATTCAAAACCCATGATAAATAAATAGCAAGGAAAAAGAGACGGGATCAGATTAGCTCATAGGGAGTTAAGATTTCCAGTTTTCCCTTTTCTTCTTTTTTTCTTTCTTTCTTTTTTCTTCGCCATCACTCCTCTCCGCGCATTAAAAACACGTTCAGCCAGCAAATTGTTTTCGTTTTACCGCTAGAACCACTATTCCTTTTTGTCTTCCCGCCAGAACCGCTAAAATAGCTGATCTCATTTACGCGAGTCGATCATATTTTTTTTCTTTAACAAAACATTGAATATAAAAAAATAGAATGAAATCATTGTAAATAAAAATGTATGCATGTATGCGAACCACTGAAGATTATAAGATAAAAATTTTAAATTTCTTTAAAACAGAAAAAAAAAAAAAATTTTTTTTCCAAAAATATAAATAACAAGTAAGAAAGCTAAAGTCGGTCAAGCCCGACTTTGAAATACCCAGCGTCCCGACATTATGAGCGCACTATGTTTTGCTTCTCTATTTGTGGGCGTGGCAGTGGGAGGGCCACATAAATTATTTCCCTACACCTTTCATTCGCCTTGGTGAACCTATGTTGCGAATTTGAAGCTTCTACGCCTTTTACTTCGCAAGTTACGAAAATTCTCCATTTGTGGGCGTGGCAGTGGGCGGGCTACATAAATTTTTGTTCCTACACCTTTCATTTGCCTTGGTCAACCTATGTTGCGAATTTAAAGCTTCTACGCCTTTAACTTCACAAGTTACGAAAAATCTTCATTTGTGGGCGTGGCAGGGGGCGGGCCAGAAAAATTTTTCGCCTACACCTTTCATTTGCCTTGGTCAACCTATGTTGCGCATTTAAAGCTTCTACGCCTTTTACTTCACAAGATACGAAAAATCTCCATTTGTGGGCGTGGCAGTGGGCGGGACATATAAATTGTTTTCCTACACCTTTCATTCGCCTTGGTCAACCTATGTTGCGAATTTGAAGCTTCTACGCCTTTTACTTCACAAGTTACGATAAGACCTTATTTGTGGGCTTATTTGTGGGCGTGGCTCACGGAGGGCGGCGTCAATTTTTTTCCAGGATGTGTCCCTTTTTGTAGTTTACCAGTACACCAAATATCAATGAAATGTGTTGAGTGGTTCGCTAGTTACAGGAATTTTACTGAAAACACATTATATTCATTTGTGGGCGTGGCAGTGGGCGGATGTCTCCCATTTTTACTTAGGATCATACTCGGATCCCGATATACCTGTGTGCCAAATTTCGACTTTATTGGTCCAGCCGTTTCGGAGGAGATCCGACCACGGACGGACGGACAGACGGACAGACGGACGGACGGACAGACGGACATGTCTAAATCGATTCAGTTTTTGATCCTGATCATTTCTATATATATATGTCTATATCTCCGGAGCTTAGTTCTCCCTGTTACAAGATTCGCACAAAACTAATATACCCCGCTTACGCTGGGTATAAAAAGCCAAAAATATGAACCAAATCAAATTGGTGAATTTTCTATATTGAAGTTTGACAAAAAAAAAAAAAACATAATGTGGTAAATATTAAACCCTAGATTTCCTGATAGGGATTAACGGTGTCTCATAGGTGACCAATGGACAGACGAACGATACACTGATTAACGGACACAATGTACGGAATAAGGGGAGTACGCTCAAAATTTAACTTGGAGCATAGCGTACTCACAGGACTGGGTACCGCAGTGATGTACCCAGTGGGTGGGCCGCTCCTGCCTTCGGACAGTGACGTTAGGTGGAGTGCTAGATGGGTGGGACTTTTTTTTGTAGGATAGTAGGATGAATGAACGAATGAATGAGGATGGTATGGGAGTGTGTGACGGGTGAATGAACTGAAGGTTGAGGCTTTTCCGCAAGGATTAAGGTGTGCATGTTAAAATTGGACAGTTAAGGTATTTGTGTATCCATACTTTCTTCCATTTCTTCCTTTTACTTACCTTCTCTATTGTTTTTCTCTCCTTTTGACATATATATTTTTTTTTGTTTCATTATTAGTTTTTTTTTTTTTTTTTGAATCCACCTTATCGACACAATTATTTCGTTTAGCTGATTGGGTTGATGTGCGGGGTGACAAAAGCCTACGCCCAAATACGGCGAGCTAGCCGCTATGCCACGTGTCGAACCGCCACTGCCCACAACAACACGACCCTCAATCAGTTACAAATTCTAATCGGACCCTTATATATACGGTCAAATTCTAAGTTTCATTGAAATATTTCAATAAAGTCTGATTTTGAGGCATTTTTGGGATTTTTGTGACAGACCCTAGTACCAGAGGTACCCTTAATAATGGTGCGATCGAAAGGAAGGACGTTACTGGCTATCAAGGAAGTATACGTGCCAATTTTTGTTCAAGGCCCATTGGTATTTCGGGAGTAGGAGTCAATTTTTAAAAAACGCCCTTATGCCACGCCCACTTTTTCAATTTTTTTAAATCGTATTACTTGTCTTTAAACATGTTCAAATATCAAATTTCATCAAAATATCATGAAAAACTTCGATTTTAGAGCAGTTTTTGTGATTTTCGTAACAGACCCTTGTACTGGAGGTACCCCTAGAAATGGTCCGATCGGGTCCATTCTCGAACTTGTTCTTACTCATGTCCCCGTGAGCACACATACCAAAATTTGTCAAGATAGCTCAAATCCTTCGATAAGATAACTGTATACAAACAGACGGACAGACGGACAGACAGACAGACGGACGGACATGTCTAAATCGAATCTCCTGGTGACGCTGATCATTTCTATATACATTTTGTATGGTCTATCTCAACTGGTTCTGGGTGTTACACACAACCCAACAAACGCAATATACCCTCGACACAGAGTGTGTCGGGTATAAACAACTGCATTTCGCTACTGTCAAACAACTTTTTTCACATTTGTTTTTGCAATAGCTTTCGCGTTAATTCAGCGACTAACGGTATTCTTGGCGTGGTTTTTGCGTTGCTCTGACTCTTTTCTATGAATTATAAAATCATTTCGTCAAAAATTTTTGAAGTGGTGAACTCAAAAGTCAAACATCGCGTATATTAATATATGGGCACTTCCGCAGGCCCTGAACGTACGTTCGTACGCTTTTGATGTTAAAAAAAACATAGAAAACCAACATTCTGCGAACATTTTTGTCTGCAATTAGATAAAGTTTTGCGAGCTCTTTATATAGTGAAAAAGGCAGGCTACAGCGGGTTTTCGTTCTTATAATAATTCCAAAAAACATGCGGTCCCGAACGTACAAAAAATAGAAGTCGAATTTTGCTGAGTCTATTTAAATGAAAAACTCTGCGATGTGGAACGGAATTTTGGAAATCAGTTAATTTATTTTAAAAACGGATAGATGTAGCTTGCTTTTGGGTATTTTCACAACAAAATATCTCTATTGGTTTATTTACAATTACCTTAAGAACCGGTCGCGAACGTACGTTTTTTCCATGTAATTTTGTTTTAAGATTATCACCTTATATTATATCTTTATAAGATGATATTCATTAAAGTTTTTTTTTTTAATGAATAGGCGTTCGTCCTGTGCTGAGCTCAAAATTCTCATCGCACAAAATTGAATGTATCATTCGGATTCCAGGAACATTCGGTACATTACTCCATTTGTTCATTAAATTCGCGGATATCTGAGCAATTTTGGCGATTTCAACGTAAAAAACGTTAATTCCACTAATGTGACGGTGGACACAGTTATAAAATGAAAGTGCATCATTTAAAACAATATTGCTTGTCTTCGTTAGCTGAAAAACTTTTCTTTTTACAGCCGCTCCAACACCATCGACAGCCCCTTTACCATGCGATGTGGCAAAAAAATTCCACTCAAGCACTTCACATTTGAATTCCGCCATTAAATCGGGCAAGCTCCAAAACATGAATTTGTTTTTGAATTGGCAAAATGTATATCTAGGATAAAAATTTATGCATTGAAATAAAACAAAAATATTACTTACGCTCACGAACGTACGGAACTTTGACGGCAAAATACGAAAGACTGGGTGGTTGTATCCGCAAAAAAATTTTGATTTACGATAAGCGACGCCGACCTTGTTTAATTTACTTTGTTTCCAACACGTGCTTTCCCTTGCTATGAAGATACAGTGAAAAGAAGTCATTTTTGGTCGCGAACGTACGATTTGAACATAGATAGGAATCAAACTCAAAAATAACAGCAGTTGGAACTTCTTCTTGCCTCCTTGGATTTTTTTCTTTAAAATTGATTTAAGGAGAGAAACTTTGCAGTAAAAAATGCGACCAAAACACATGTTTAGCATGTAGAAAAATTAAATACAAATTCTTTCTGAGGAAAATATTGCAAGACGGCTTTCTTTTGCAACTAAGCTGATTGCCGAGCCTAAAGAATTTTCGGATGATGTCATATTTTGTGACGAAACCAAAATGATGCTTTATTACAATGACGGACCTTCCAGAGTATGGCGCAAAGCACTTAAATCATTAGAAAACCGTAACATCATACCCACGGTAAAATTTGGCAAAATGTCTATTATGATTTGGAGGTGTATCTCAGCCAGAGGAGTCAGTGAATTGGCTTTCATTGAGACTATCATGGACGCACAACATTACCTTTTCATTTTGAAAAGCCACTTGCGAAGCTGTGCGGAGAAATTTGGATTTATTACCGATTCGAAGCCGAATTTTAAATTTTACCAGGATAATGATCCTAAACATGAATCGAATATGGTGAGGATGTGGCACCTGTACAACTGTGACAAAGTTCTCGACACACCAGCGCAAAGTCCGGATTTGAATCCGATTGAGAATTTGTGGGCTTTTTTGAAAAAAAGGGTCTCTAAAAGGCATCCAAAGAACCGCGCGGCACTCAAAACCGCAATATTGGAGGAGTGGCAAAATATTCCTCACGTTTACGACTTAAAGAAGTTAATTTCTTCGTTGAAAAGTCGCCTTCAGTTCGTCACAGATGCTGAGGGTAGACATACCAAGTACTAAAAATTATATTTTATTTTATGGGCGTCAAAAAAGAACGCTAAAAGGAAGATTTCTGACACATGTGAAAAAAGTTATTTGACACTTAAATTATGGAGTTGTTTTTGTTGTATTTTTTGCTTTTTTTTGTGCACCTTTTTCCCTTTTTTTCACGATGTGTTTGTTAAAAAAGTGTGTAAGTATATTTAAGAAGAAAAAATTCGAAAATAAAAATGAAAATGAAATTTTCGGCTTTCGAATTTTAATTAGAGCAATTATTATCCGAGTGAAAACTCATTCTTGACAGACTGTACATGTTCATATATTTTTTGTAATAAAAAGAAGTATTGAATCAGAAAAGTTAACAGTTCGCCCTCAGGGCACATTAACTTATACGATTTTTTTTTTACTATTTTTCAAGAGCAGATTTAAAAAAAACAACGCGATCTTAAGCAAGAAATTATCTTCCAACTTTTCCCAAAAATGGAGGAAGGGGAAGTTGCAAGGGTAAAGTAAAAGGTAAGAATCAAAAGAAAAATTCAATAATCAAAACTAAATAAATTTTTCAAGCAAATGTGCACATAATTTTTGAAGAAGCATAAAGGCAATAATTTGAAAGTATATGCACATATTTACAGATCAAAAAATTATTTCCATGAATATCCATTACATGTATGCACATGCTCACGCAGTACGACATAGAAAATCAGAAATTTTTGAACTTATGTCGCGCGATTTACAAACCAAAGCTATTGCACACAGAACTGCTCATACCGTTCGTGAAATTTGAGTCATCTTGCAAGTGTCGCAATTGCACTTAAAAACATCCAGCATACATACATACATGATTCATTCACAAAAATCTTTTTTGCCAGTTTTCAAAATTAATACCAAAATGTCTATTAAAATATAATTATAAATTGGTCAGCATTCTCATCAACACCAACTTATCAAAACAAAAAAGGCATCAAGCATTATTTGCGCATATATGCATCCATATGTCTGATTCAAAAAGAACAATTTTTTGCATCCTCCCGTTAAGAGGGGGAAGGAGTCTATCAAAATAGAGAAAATTTAAATTAAAAAAACAATCTGAAAATTGTATTAACTTCTTAACACAAAATTAACTTTGGAATATAAAATCACACGAGTGCCACATACCGGCATAATCTAAAATCATTTTGACCCTCAAAATTTTCGAGCCACATACTTACATACATATGTTTATTATCCAAAATTATTTAATTTAAAAATTTCTACCATCCTGAATAGATGGAATAAGCAATTGATTGTATAAAAAGAAAAGTTGAAAAAAAGAGTTTTCGTGGAAGTATTAAAATTTTAAGAAATGAAAAATATATGTAAAATCAATGTCAGTCTTAAAATTTTCAAGCCATTTGAAAATTTCGAATAGCCTAGATATATGCAATTAGCAACTGATTTTACTTAAGACAAATGTATAAAAAGAAAAATTAAAAAAAAAATAGTTTTTAATGAATAATGTATTAAAATTTTAAGAAATCAAAAATATATGTTTAAGTATTCTCATTTAATTCAATTTTGGATCCAATTTAAAAAATACTGATGAATTAGCAATCTTAAGAATTCCCAAACAAAATACAAAAAGTATATAAGAACTCTGGGCTGGCATGTCGAATACATTTTGACATGTCGAATACCTACGGTAGACTACCAAACCAAATTGGAGTAGACTACAAAAAAGTGTCGAAAACTCGTAAAAATTTACCTGCATAAATTGTAATAAAAACAAATATTTTTGTGTGAAAAATATATGAATTTTAATTTTCTTTTTGGGTCATTTATCATTTATTTAAGTCATTTGTATTTGTATTTGTATTTTGAGTACGATCCCTAGTACAAAAAGAAGAAAACTCCTATAGTACTACTAGTTATAAGATGGCACAAACATTATGCATAGAGCAAATCATATATTACTATATGTGGCACTCCCAACAACAACCGAATTAGTGATGCTAGAATGTTTTGAGTACTCACTCAATTTTGTAACTAAGCATTCTTGCGTTGAAATTTTTTAATGTTTTCTTTTTAGTATACAACCTTTTAGGTTTTTGATGAAAGATTATGCAATACTGTGCCCTTTTCAAGAGAGGAGTTCAAAAAAGAAGTAGTTTTTGTATTCATTTTAGCATGATTTGTTATAAGTACTTGAGCCATTAGTTTGGTATCGAGCTAGAATTTTTTCTACATCACTGAAAAGTTCATATCAGCTGTTCTGTTTTGTAAACAAACATTCGGTCATATTCGAAGCATGAGTGCTCTTCTTTAGCGTTGTTGAAGAACAAAAGGAAAATTTCACGTAAAGATATTTGATATTATATAAAAACCATATTTAAGTCGAAAAAAATGAGTTTTAACAAAAAATATTTGACGAACACTTATACATGTACATGAGTTATACCAAACATTTTGGTACATGTTACAAGATTTGAAAAGATTTGTTAGACCGGACCCGGAATTTCTCGGGGGCGTGCTACGTTTTTGATTTTTCCATAAGAATGCATGCACAGGGGGCCTACTTCAATTCAAAACACACGTTTTTTGCCAAGTGCCATCTATAGTACTATATGGAGCAAATAAACTTAAACAGTAAAGCAGAAAAAAAAAATAAAATAAAAATAAAAAATATATATACAGTGTTGGTCAACTAATAAGCACACCTCAGATTCTGAATTTCATTGCTTGATAATTTTTGTACTGATTTGTTTTTGTCACTGTTTCTGTTTTTGTTTTACTCTTTTGCCTTTCAATGCTTACTAGGAACTGCTGGTTTGTTATTGTTTTGATAGAAAAAGTAAAAAATCCAGCTGATTCGATTTTAGCACGTGTTTGAAGTGGACATTTAATTAGCACAGTTCAGCAATCGTCGTCAAAATTCGAATATTTTCTTAAGGTTTTTCATTTCATTGTAGTTATTTGTATTTGTAACGTATAAGTTACGAGTTAAACTATCATAAAAAATTTCAACGATGGGAAAAAACAAAACGTGCACTGAGGATATTCGAAACATAATATTAACTTTAAAAGGTGATGGAAAATCTCAAACAGAAATTTCGCGTTCTTTGGGGTGCTCACGAAAGATGGTGTATAACGCAATAAAGCACTTTAATAAACACGGCACCATAAAAAACTGCAAAAGGACTCAAAGGCCTCGTAAAATGACTTCAGAAGAGAACAGAATTATAGTGAGGCTAGCAAAACAAGACCCTTTTAAGACGTCAAACACCATCAAACTGGAAATGGAAGAGGACTACAAAGTGAAAGTGTCTTCTAAAACCATCAGACGCCGTCTTAACGAAGCCAAGTTGAGGGGATGCGTTTCCCAGAAGAAGCCATTTGTTTCTGCAAAGAATAGGCATTCGCGAATGACATTCGCCAAAGAAAATAGAGAAAAGCCTATGCAATTCTGGAAAAACGTTTTGTGGAGCGACGAATCCAAGTTCTGCAGATTTGGATCTGATGGGAAAAAGTTTGTATGGCGGCCAGTCAATCAACAATTCAATCCTCGCTACACCCAAAAAAATGTTAAGCGCGATGGCGGAAATGTAATGGTTTGGGGGGCTTTTTCCTGGCGGTATTGGACCAATTTGCCGAATTACCACAAAAATGGATCGATTCCAATACAAACGCATACCAGAGGACTATATGATCCCATATGCCGAAGAATTCTTGCCTCTCCGGTGGCGCTTTATGCATGATAACGACCCTAAGCACACTTCAAATCTCGTGAAGTCTTACCTTCAGGACCACAAAATTGATGTATTGAAATGGCCAGCTCAGTCTCCCGATCTCAATCCAATTGAGAATTTGTGGAATGACGTTCAGAAAGCCTTAGAAGGGAAAAACTCAAAAAATTTGGATGAATTGTGGGAAAATATAAAATCTGCCTGGTACTCAATTTCACTTAAGGGGACCTTCTGGTCTAGAGCACGAAAATTTAGGGTATTTTCATGATTTTTTTTTGGTATTAAGCCAAATAAAAAACGATTTTCTAAGTATGCAGGCTTATTATATTCTTTATTGACAAAAAATAAAAAATGTAATTTTTTTTTTTTTTTTGGTATTTTAAAAATGGCGTTGAAGTGGACCCTCTTTGAAAAAGTACCTCCGTGGTGTGAAAGATTTTGGCAGTTCTGGTAATCGAAAAAAAAAAACAAAAATATGTTATTCATCAGAATGAATGCGGCTATGGCAGGAACTAGAATAAAAAAAATTTTTTTTTAATTGACAAAATGGCGCAATTTTTTATTTCAACCATCAAAAACTCCCCTTTTTTTGACCATTTTTTTGATGAAAAAATATGAAGTTCTTGAAATAAGAATTCGATTCTAGTTCGGGCCATAGCCATTGATGTTATGAATAACATATAAAAATTCCAGACAAATCGGTTCGATGGTTTTTTTGTTTTCATTCACACCAGGTCAAAAAAAGTAGTTTTGAGATAAACGCGTTCAAAGTTGCTTTGATCAAGCGTGCTGCCTGCTATCTCCACCTTCTAAAAAGGCTGTAGCAAAACAAATATTGTCAATATCTTCACGAAACTTTGCCAGCATATTCTTAAAAGTCTATTCTTCCGAAATATATAAAAAAAAAAAAAATCAATTTTCAAAAAATTCTAGACCAGAAGGTCCCCTTAAACGTGTCAGATATTTGGTTGAAAGTTTACCGAAAAGATGCAATGCTGTCATTCAAAATAAGGGTTATCCAACAAAATATTGAATGTTTTACACTGCAGTTCTTCATTTTCTTCTTAATTAAAGTTAAAATGTATAATGTGCTAATTATGTGACCACCAGTGAATCGCTATTTTGATATAATTAGTGTCATATTATTAATGAAACTGATTTTCTTGGTTGTGTTTTGTTGATTTTCTACATATTTTGTTACTCTCTTTTTAAATATGAATAAAAGTTTCAATTCCCTTTGTGTTGTTCCGATATACACTCATGTCCACGGAATTGGCCGAGGTAACTTTTTACAGTGTAATGACGCAATTAAGGCGAAATTAGGAAAAGTAAGAATGAGGAAAGAAAGAACAAAAAAAAGCACACATTTTATGCTGAAAACAACAGCAATTGCTTTTGCACAGATTCCGTTATGTGCTTTTGTTTGTTTTTTGAGGTGTCCATGGAATTAGCCGAGTTCAAAGTTTAATAAGAAAAACGTAAATTTTATTGCAAGAAAATAACAAACGAAAAAGTCTTATTAACTTAATAGGTAGTAGCTCCTCCCTTTTTTGCGATCAATTCGAAAATGCGATTTGGCATGCTGTCCATCAAGGATTTTAGAGTGGTTTCTTCGAGGACTCCCAAGCCTCCAATATTGATAT
Organism: Chlorops oryzae; assembly: GCA_020466095.1. Lineage (NCBI taxonomy): Eukaryota > Metazoa > Arthropoda > Insecta > Diptera > Chloropidae > Chlorops > Chlorops oryzae. Next base: position 111,942,925 of record CM035806.1, read on the forward strand.
TTTCAGCTCTGCAACGGTATCGTATTGTTTGTTATTATATAAAAAAATTTAATTTAGATGGGCCTGATGGTTTTGCCTACAATTGGAGAGATTTGCGTAAAGAACCACGATATTTTACAAAGAGAAACTTTGGTGGTGGCTCATTGATGGTGTGGGGCGCATTTTCTACTGAAGGCACACTGGAGCTTGCCTTCCCGAGCTGCCGTATGAACTGTGAAGAGTACATTGGTGTGCTCCAAATGAACTTGTTGCCATTTCTGAGAAAAAATCCGACCGAAAAATATATTTTTCAGCAGGACAATGCATCGGTTCATTCGAGCAAGGCGACCAAAACTTGGCTGCGCTCCAATAATGTGGAAACTATTGACTGGCCAGCCTGCTCTCCTGATATGAACCCTATTAAAAATGTGTGGGGACTGCTTGTTCGATGAGAAGAAAAAAATTTTTTTTCGATTAAAGTTGGAAAAAAATATCAATAATAGTTGAACAGATATGTAATCTATACGTTGCTGTCAAATTCATATAGTGCATCCTTTTTTCGCAATTGGACACGCGTGTTTTGTGAAAAGCTTAAATTATTCGAAGAAAAATGTCAAACGTCGAAAATTTTCCCAAGGTCAGCAAATGAAACATGTATATATTTTTCGATATATAACTAAGCCCAATTATGGTTAACAATCAAGAGCTTTAGATTAAGCTGGCAAAAGTACGAAAAGTATAATTTTAAGCGACTCAGACAGTGTTGCATTTGGCCGCAAAGTTTGTGTAACATACCAACGCTAAATGCAACAAAGTTAGTGTCAAAGTAAAGCATGTCGATGAAATAAATGCTCTTTATTTTTTCCTCTAAGTATTCGAAATTGTTCAAAGAATTCCGTTAAAAAAATTAAATTTGTGGGTTATTTTTAATTTTAAATAGCATTAAAAAGCTGTAACGTACCAACGCTTTCATGATTGTTAGCCTGACAAGGTACCGGTCGCAGTTTCAAATGTGCTAAGATCTATGTAACTTGAAAATTAGTTTGTAAATTTTTTATTCGGGCATGTGATTGGGTTCCCTTTCCCCAAATTTTGGGGAAAGGGAATTTCGTTCCTCCAATATTTTGAAGAATGTATGGCAATTTTGAAAGAAATGACATTGTCAAACACAAAAGAGCGGCTATACGATAAAATTTTCGAATTAAAAAATTTCGAACATATTTAAATTCCCAAGTATTTATTTCAATTTCCCGGGGAAATGAATTCCCGGGAATCCAATCACACACCCGATTTTTTATATTTGTTGGATAGAAGTCTTTGATATGCACAAACCATCCAAACCATCAAAATTTCCCAAAGGGGGGTGCAAACCCGATATAGCCACCGTCGATCCAACCCTGTTTTGGACATACACAGTTTTAAAGCCTAATTTTTTTACTTGATGAGCAGGAGGTACCCTCATTTGATGAAACACCTGGGTGTTTCAAACAGTTGCAAAAAGATAGTATTCCCGGCACATATAGTCTGCCGGGCATAAAAAGCTTCTATACTATTCAGAAGGTTAATTTTATAGATTTAGGTCAAATCTTTTGTAAAATTTTTTTTTACTTTGATATCTCTATGACAGTTCGATTTCAAAAATTTTTATGTAACATACCAACGTAACGTACCAACAGGCGTATAATATTTTTTAAAATTTATCAACACATATTTTTTGGGTTTTTTAATGCAAAGCATCGAAAGTAACCTTTTTTACATAATTCATAAAAATTTTGTAAAACTACATTCAGTAGGAGAGCAGAGTTTTCACAATATCTGCCGCTCTCTCAAAACAGCTAGAAAAATTTGTAACGTACCAACGCCTTTAAGTCAGCATTACCAGGATGCCCCATGGACTTTTTTCAAAATTAAATATTGTATTTTCTAGAACTCATGCCTATCTTTATTTACTGGAAAAGCTCGACATCGTGTTTAAAAAACTTAAGAAGTTATGTGCCCAAAATTAAAAAAAGTGTAACGTACCAACAAATGGAATTGCCCATATATGATACAATTTGAATAAAGACAAAGGTAGATCATTTCAAAATGAAAATAAAAGATAAATACATACTAATGTGAAAGGCAGGATATCATAAATTGGAAGAAATAATTAGAAACGAAAAAAGATATTTCTTAAATTGTTTGACACTGGTTATAAGTTGCAAGTAGGATGGCAGTAAGTTCCAGAGCCGAATCGAAAAAATGAAAAATTGCCTCTCAGAAAGTAACGTTTTGTGCTTGAATGGAATCAAACGTTTATCTCTATTTGAACGATTGAAGCGAAGGCGATTAAAAAGATACTCGGGATTTTTGGTATTTATAATTTTGTGAAGAAAATAAATAGTTCTGAGTTTGAGAAGATTGTCAAGAGATAGTCCCATGATATGGCGGCTATAACTTGATATATGGTCAGTGCGCCGTTTACTGTATATATAACGAGCCTTATTATTATAAAAGACATTTAATTTACTTCGATGAACAGAATCACAGTTCGAATATATTTCGCAACCATACAGGAGAACGGGAAGAATATAGGTTTTGCACAATAAAAGCCTACCACTAGTTGGAGTAATCGCTTGGGTCAACCAAAGTGTTCTAAGCATACCATAAGCTTTCCCAGTTGCATTGGGGATGTGGCGATTCCAAGTTAAGGTTATATCGAAGACCATACCTAAATTTCTGGCCGTCACTACATACTCAACAACTTGATTATTAATTGAGATTTCAGTTAAAAGGGCAGTATTCATCGGTTTTTTGCTTATTAGTGGGCATTTTGATTTAGATGGATTTAGAATCTAAATTTTAGATAGAGGCGGGTTTTTGCTGCCCAACAACTTAACCTACCTAACTCCAAGTTTAATCGTGCTATGCAAGATTCAATACCATCGGGTTTACAAGTCATGTAGAGTTGAATGTCATCAGCGTATATGTGTATTTTACTATCCAGAAGAAAAGTAGAGAGATCGTTAATGTACAGGGTGTCCCGTAAGGTAGTACATTCCTTTACAGGGGTGGTAGGGGAGTCCAAGATGAACAAAAAATCGTGAGGTGGGAGTCCCAAATGCACCCCTGAGGAGTTATAGGGCCTTAAAGTTTTTTGGCACTAAGTCCAGAAAAAACAATTCTTCCACGCTAGTGGCTTACTGTATAAAAAAAATTTTATGCGGTTTGAAAGCCAATTGTACAGGCTTTTGGGCAAAATTGAATTGATGGTCAAAATTGCAGTTATTGTGTGAAAAATAAACGCTCAAAGTCAAAAATTCTGAAAAACTTTTAAATTGTTTTACTTTGGGAGCCATTTTGGTATGGAAAAGGTCCAATTAACACATGCTTTTTTAATTTTTTTTTAAATCTTCGATCAATTTACTTCAAATCTGTGGTACATTTGTTAGACCTTATTAGCGGTTTAATGGGGTCTTCTCATTCAAACCCGTTTTTTGGACCCTTTTAGAAAAATTCTTATTTGAAAACGCAAAGAATAATTGAAAACTTTTTTTATTTATTGTGTTACAAAAGGTTCAAAGTAAATAAAAATTTTTTTTTTTGCCTCGATACGTGGGCTGTTCAAAAAGTAATGAGACTTCAAAGTTGGTGGTGAAAAAATAGGTGCCGTCACGGCGGCCACGATTCCGGGTCTCCGGAGCGTCCGAAATGGAAAAAAACGGGGTTATAATCAGTATAGATGTAATTCTCGGGTGAACCTCAAGCTTAGTTTTGTGATTTTTTTTGACTTAATGGCGGCCATTCAAAAAAAAAAATTTCAATTTCGGGCTTTTTTTTTTGTAGTTTAGTGTAAAAAAAAAAATAGTAAAAACTTTTCTAAAATTATGGTCGAGGTTCACCCGAGAATGGTGACAATTCTGCGTCGATTCCACTTTGTTTCATGAAAATCGATTCAGTTGAACTGGAGATATCATGGCCGCCAGTTCGAAAAACCTGGTTTCGAGATAAACGCGTTTAAAGTTTGAAGCAACGCAAAAATTACTCGTTTTAGCGCAGATCTTGCTCGACAAAGAAGGCTATATCCTCTAAACTATTTCGAATTTCAAAAAATCCTTTTAGGGGCATATTCACAACTACCCAAGCTATAAATAAATGCAAAAAAAAAGTCGAAAAAAAAGTTGCTCAATGAGAAGACCCCCTTAACCTCAGGAAAAATAGGATTTAAAAACGAACTTGAACTTTTTTTTAAATCAATTTAAATAATCTCAGCAAAAAATTACCAATTTTTCCAGTTAAAGTACGTATAATTTTAAACCAAAATTTGTCTTAAATAAGAATTGCTGGCTGGCCATTGTAAGCCAAAGATTGCTCTTTTAAGAATTTCATCACATAAAAAAAAGTTGAAGTTCGTTTTTAAATCCCATTTTTTCGATGGTTAAACCGCAAATAAGGTATAACAAATGAACCACAGATTTGAAGTAAATTGATCGAAGATTTAAAAAAAATTTAAAAAAGCATGTATAAATTGGACCTTTTCCATACCAAAATGGCTCCCAAAGTAAAATAATTGAAAATTTTTTCAGAATTTTTGATTTTGAGCGTTTATTTTTCACACAATAACTGCAATTTTGACCATCAATTCAATTTTGCCTAAAAGCCTGTACAATTGGCTTTCAAACCGCATAACACTTTTCTTTCTACAGTGAGCCACTAGCGTGGGAGAATTGTTTTTCTGGACTTAGTGCCAAAAAACTTTAAGGCCCTATAAGTCCTCAGGGGTGCATTTGGGACCCCCACCTCACATACGATTTTGTGTTCATCTTGGACTCGCCTACCACCCCTGTAAAGGAATGTACTACCTAACGGGACACCCTGTATAAGTTGAATAAGAGGGGACCAAGAATCGACCCTTGGGGAACACCCTTTTTTATGCTTAGTGGTCTTGAGCGAGAGGATCCTACACAAACAATTTGGGATCTGCCAAATAAGTATGACTTCAAAAGATTGCACGCAGTAGATGAAAACCTAAACTCATTTCTAAGTTTTTGACATAATATACTATGGTCGACTGTGTCAAACGCCTTGGAGTGGTCTAAGAGCGTTAAGAATACGATATTTCCAGCGTCTAAGGGTACCTGCACACGAGCATCATATCTGCGGTGCGGTACCGCACAGCAACGCGCGGTGACGCGCGTCACCGCAAATGATAACAAAAGCTACTCTTCACACGGCGCGTCACGTCGCGTAGTTTCAGTATCGCTTCAACCATGGAAACAGCGACGTGGATGAAAAAAAGGCAGTGTTTTGCTATTTAGTGCAAAAGAAATTTTTGAAACAAAAAAATAAAAAGGTTAAAAGAGCATATTGGGTACATCCCATTGTAAGCCAAAGATTGCTAAAAGGAACTTGTAATGAACTCTTTTCGTAGCCGGGGTATTTACTCAGCCGAGTAACCAGACTCCAGTCCCTTACAAAAAATTATATTTGAAGGAGACACACAAACTAGACGTGTAAGAAAAGATGTTTATTAAAAGAGAGGGACCGGCTTCTTTAAGGCCGCCCCAAAATAAATTACAATCAAATAGGTGTATTACTGCCCGTCGCTGAGTGCAGGTGTTGGGCTCCAGCGATGATGATGTTCTCTCAGCGTAGGTGTACGGCGCAACGGCGTCGTCTCAGTATGTAGCGAGATGTCGGTATAAACTACCGCCTAACGTCCCTCCAGAACTCCACCGTACTATTAGAGTTAAACCTCGGCCGAATGTCTGCCCAGAATTTGACGCACGCACGCGTAGAACAGGTACAAACGCTTAATCCACACGTGCGTGAGCAATGGGTCACGGCAACGACAGGGAAACGTGGATGTGTGGAACAGGTACAAACGCTTAATCCACACGGACACGCTCACTGAGTTACGCACGACAGTTCCAACCGTACTCGAACCGCCGTACGTTCGTCCGACCTAGAATGCACTCGTATGAAGAATAAATGTCCGTGAAATGTCCGTCGAGAAAGTTGACGCATGCACGCGTGGAACAGGTACAAACGCTTAATCCACACGTGCGTGAGCAATGGGTCACGGCAACGACAGGGAAATGTGGATGTGTGGAACAGGTACAAACGCTTAATCCACACGGACACGCTCACTGAGTTACGCACGACAATTCCAACCGTACTCGAACCGCCGTACGTTCGTCCGACCTAGAATGCACTCGTATGAAGAATAAAGGTCCGTGAAATGTCCGTCGAGAAAGTTGACGCATGCACGCGTGGAACAGGTACAAACACTTAATCCACACGTGCGTGAGCAATGGGTCACGGAAACGACAGGGAAACGTGGATGTGTGGAACAGGTACAAACGCTTAATCCACACGGACACGCTCACTGAGTTACGCACGACAATTCCAACCGTACTCGAACCGCTGTACGTTCGTCCGACCTAGAATGCACTCGTATGAAGAATAAAGGTCCGTGAAATGTCCGTCGAGAAAGTTGACGCATGCACGCGTAGAACAGGTACAAACGCTTAATCCACACGTGCGTGAGCAATGGGTCACGGCAACGACAGGGAAACGTGGATGTGTGGAACAGGTACAAACGCTTAATCCACACGGACACGCTCACTGAGTTACGCACGACAATTCCAACCGTACTCGAACCACCGTACGTTCGTCCGACCTAGAATGCACTCGTATGAAGAATAAAGGTTTGTGAAATGTCCGTCGAGAAAGTTGACGCATGCACGCGTGGAACAGATACAAACGCTTAATCCACACGTGCGTGAGCAATGGGTCACGGCAACGACAGGGAAACGTGGATGTGTGGAACAGGTACAAACGCTTAATCCACACGGACACGCTCACTGAGTTACGCACGACAATTCCAACCGTACTCGAACCGCCGTACGTTCGTCCGACCTAGAATGCACTCGTATGAAGAATAAAGGTTTGTGAAATGTCCGTCGAGAAAGTTGACGCATGCACGCGTGGAACAGGTACAAACGCTTAATCCACATGTGCGTGAGCAATGGGTCACGGCAACGACAGGGAAACGTGGATGTGTGGAACAGGTACAAACGCTTAATCCACACGGACACGCTCACTGAGTTACGCACGCCAATTTCAACACTATTCCCCTTCAGACACAATCACTAACTACGATCGTCAGTATTTACGTTTCGGCGAAACGTTTACCCACGTATACTGTGTACCAAGTATACTTACATACGTTTCAAAACGTTCCGAAATGTCTTATCGGTTGGCGTTGCTATCTTCAACACGTGGACTCAAACTTCTCGTTAGATGCGAATGTTGCGTCTTCCTTCTGGCGATGTTCACTTCGTGGAGATCACTGGGAAAAGAGAGCGATTTCTGTGCGGCTCGCGCTTTTATCCTCTTTTTCGAGCTAGCGATGAGTTCCTTAGTTCGATGTATTGTCCGATAATTCCTTCAGCTGATATCGATCACTTTGCCTGGCGTATTTTAGAGGTGCGTCACACGGTGCATTGTCGACGTCCACACGATTGCACATTTTAGAGGTGTGTCACACGGTGCATTGTCGACGTTCACACGATGGCACATTTTAGAGGTGCGTCACACGGTGCATTGTCGTCGTCCACACGATTTCACATTTTAGAGGTTAAACATTTATTAAACCAAGGAAAAACATAATTAAACGAAAAACTGCAACCCCGCGTTAATCAATAATATGTGAGTCATCACACCCCCCCTTTACTTTGCGCGACTTATTTTGACTTTGCCCTGGGCGGAGATGGTAAGGAAATAGCGCTCCTCACCCATCCAACGTGGACATCGGATTCTTTGTCCGGGCGTCCAGCGCGACTGGATCTCCCGGAATTCGTCGCGGATCGGTTGTGGCACGTGGTCTAGATCCAACTCTGGAGTGTCTGGCGTGCTCGCGGTTGTCTCGGCCACGCGGTTTTCCGGATCTGCCCAGAATTGTTCCAAAAAGGACTCGATCTCTGCAGGTGACCCAAATAGATCGTCGACCGTGTCTTCCAGGTCCTGCTCCCATTCCGAAGGGTCCATATCGATTGGGCTTACGGAGGAGGCTTCGTTATCAGTCCCTCTCGACGGGGCTCTGTTTTCGACGTTGTCCGCCCATTCTTGCACCCGGTTTGCGGAATAAGGCACTACTGGAGCGCTCGAGCCGGTTGGGAATCCGTCAGTAGGTGTCCACGCTTCGTCGGTGACGGTGTAGGTGTGGGTGATACTCACTTCAGCCCGAACGATTTGGTCTGGAGTGCGGTCTAGGACGACGGTGTTAATCGTGCTCTGTTTTCGGAGCACAAATCGGGCCGGCTCTACGTATTCGGGGTCACTTATTGCTCCACGGCTGTTTGCCTCACTAGATTCGCCGGATAGTGAGATCTCTTCGTAGGTCGAGCTCTCGCCCGATGACGCAATACATTCCACCGCCTCTTGGTCCGACCCTTGTTCGAGTCGAGGTGACGCAGACACCGAAATGCGGCGTAGAAAGGCTTCACCGCTGCTTTCGCTCGACTCTGAGCTAGCGTCCGAGATTATGATGACCTCGGGATCAATGCGTGTGTTCTTCGGGGGCCTTCCCCTATCAGCCTGCTCGTCCGGTTCAGAGCGTGGTCGCCGCGGCATCTGGGAGCTCTATAAAAGGAGACATAATCAGCTCGGTGCAACAGCGGTACGAAATGGTACAAATTTCTAGACTACGACAACATGACATGACACATAAGAGATATTTATTTCCGAGGGAATGCATGCGAAAGCTTAAGCCTTTAAATTCTCGCCAGGGTCATCGGGTACACCGTGGTACGCCTTAAGTTCGCCGATGTGTGCCCTTCGAGTCTTGGTGGATCCTTCCAATTGAAGTTGAGCTATGACTGGTGATGGGAACGTCTTCACCCGGTAAGGTCCTTCATATCGGGGACCAAGCTTTGCATTGAACCGCTCTGCCGCGTTCGAGAGCTGGTGTACTTTGGCCAATACCAGGTCGCCAATACGTGGTTTCCAGGCCCTTCGCCTTAGATCGTAGTGTTTGGCCTGTGTTTGCTGCGCTGCTGCGAGGTTGTCTTTGACTTCACCAAAGACCTCCGCCAGATGACTAGTGCGTTCGTCCGGAGTCATGGGGGTTTCGTCGATTGCCACCCCTTTTTCGTCGAATAGGGTTCTAGGGAGCCTCAATTCCCGTGCCTGACATAGATAAGCGGGGCTATACCCGGTGGAGCTTGCCACGCTGCTGTTCAGTGCTAGCATTACTTCGGGTAAATGAGCATCCCATTGTTGTTGATCGTTGTCCGCGAGCTGAGAGATCATTGTCTTCACCACACGGTTCGTTCGCTCGGTCGGGTTCTCCTGCGGGGTATACGGCGCTGTCAGACGGTGCTCAATACCCCAAGCCTGCAATACCTCTCTAAAGACCTTACTCACGAATTGTTTCCCGTTGTCGCTGATGAAAATTCGTGGAGTTCCAAAGCGGGATAGGATCCGGTCACGTAGCGCCTGTATGAGCGTTTCGGAGGTTGCCCTTCTCAGCGGTACCAGCTCCGTCCATTTCGTGAACTTGTCGCAAAACACGAGAAGTATGTTATGGCCTTTGCGTGAACGTGGTAACGGGCCAATGAAGTCCGCGCTCACTACATCCCATGGGCCTTCCGACTGGATCGTGTGCATCTTCCCCGACGGAGCCTGTTGACTTGGTTTGTAACGTTGGCAGCTTTGACAACATCGTACGTATCGTCGAATGTCGCGGTACATACCCGGCCAATAGTAATGCATCCGGATCCTAGCTATGGTTTTCTGTATGCCTAGATGTCCCGCGGTCGCGTCGTCATGATTTTCCCGGAGCACGCGTGCCCTCTGAGGTTCTGGAACGCAAAATTTCCACGGAGACGTTGTCCCCTTGTCTTCCAGCGTTGGTTCACGTCGGTACAAGTTTTCTTCTACGACACAATATTCGGGGTACTTCTCGGGGTAGTTTTGTACCTTCTCCTTCTGCCGCTGTATCCAAGGGCAGTCTTGGACGTCTTCCGTATTCGTAGAGCCAAGGAATTCGAGTGGTTGGCGCGAAAGTGTGTCAGCCACGACATTAAGCCTACCTTTTCGATACTGCACCTCAAACTGGTATTGCTGCAGTTCGAGGGCCCACCTTGCGATTCGGCCAGACGGACTTTCGATGGAGTTTAGCCATTTCAAAGCGAGGTGGTCGGTGATAACAACGAAATGATAGCCTTCTAGATAGGCCCTCATCTTCCTGATCGCCCAGACAATCGCCAGGCATTCCTTTTCCGTGGGAGAATAGTTCCTTTCTGCTGGGTTGAGGCCGCGGCTGGCGTAAGCGATGACCTTCTCTTGTCCTCCGGGAAATTGCGTTAGCACAGCGCCTAATCCATAATCGCTCGCATCCGTCTGTAGATAAAACTTTTCCTCAAAATTGGGGCAGGTCAGCACTGGAGCCTCGGTGAGATTCGTTTTCAGGGTTTCAAAAGCCTGCTGTTGCTCCACGCACCACTGCCACTTTTTACCGTTTTTGAGCAAAGTGGTTAACGGTTGTACTACGGTTGAAAAGTTCGGTACAAAGCGACGATACCACGAAGCTATCCCTAAGTACTGCCGGACCTCGCGGACGTTCTTCGGTGGACTGAGTGCTCGAATGGCTTCCACCTTTTCGGGATCCGTATGGATACCCTCCTCGCAGACGACGTGCCCCAAATACTTCAGCTCCTTCTGGAAGAACGCGCATTTGTCGATATTCAGGCGAAGATTGGCTTCACGCAGGCGCCTGAACACTTCTTTGAGATTCCGCATATGGTCTTCAAGCGATGTACCGATAACGACTATATCGTCCAAGTAGGCAAACGCAAAGGAGTCCAGTTCTGGCCCGATGACGGTATCCAATGCTCTTTGGAATGTGGCGGGAGCCGAGTGCAACCCAAATGGCATGACTCGCCACTGGAAAAGGCCACGACCTGGTACGGTAAACGCCGTATACTTTTTACTTTCGGCCTCCATCGGAATCTGCCAGTATCCGTTTTTAAGATCCAGTGTTGAGATAAATTTCACGTTACGCAGCCGATCGAGGATGTGCTGTATCCGAGGGAGTGGGTAGGCGTCTGGGACTGAGTGCGCATTTATCTTTCTGAAGTCGATACAGAGCCTCCACGATCCAGTCTTCTTCGGTACTAAGACGTCGGGAGAACTATACGGACTCTTCGATGGTTCGATGCAGCCTTTGTTGAGTAGTTCGTCAATTTCTTCGTTGATAATCTTTTGTTTGGCGGGGTTGTAGGTATAATACCGTTGCTTCAGAGGTTGTTCGTCCTTCATAAAAATTCTGTGAGTCGCTATCGTCGAGACACTCGGCAACTGCTTAAAATGGTCCAGTTCGAACTGTAGGAATTCTTCGACCGATTCCACCTTTGCCGCGCTGCTTTCTTGTTCCATTCTTCCAAGTTGTTCATGTGGTACGGTACGTCTGGTTTCTAAGCACAAACGGTGAGTTCCTACCACTAGTGTTGCACCCACCGCCGAGAGGAAGTCCATTCCTAGAATTATTTCGTCCATGGCCTCTGGCATGACCAGAATTTTAATCTGGGTGGTCCTGTCGCCAAGCGTGACTCGAACTTGCAGGGCCTCTTTCACTCTAGTCGGGGATTTGTCTGCGAGTCGCACGGCGACGTTTGCGGGGGTTGAGTTCTCCGGCGTGCGTAGGAGGTCTGCCATGGAAGACTGGATGAAACTTCGGGTCGCACCGGTATCGATTACCGCCGTCGCTAAGTGGCCATCAATGTATATAGTTGCTTGTATATGACGGCCGTCTGATGTCAGTAGTCCTAGGTTGTTGTCGAAGGGGAGGCCGGTCTTTGGTCGCTTCGCTGGCCTCGGCTGTGCGGGCGACCGCCCCCGTTTCCCGATTTGCAGCAGTCGATAGTACGTACGCCTCGTGTACCACACACCCAACAGAAAAGATAGGGAGCATTCGTGCAGTCTCTGCGGGCATGCCCCTTCTGTCCACATTTCCAGCATGCAGTCTTCACGTCTATCTTAGTGGTTTCCTCAGCCTCCAATTGCTTGAAGGTCACGTGCTTTCGCGGCGGTGTCGGCGATAGTTGTGCCGTGGGTCCGCTAGGTGGAATATCTTCCTGAACTCCTTCCCAGTCTCCCGCTAGCTGGATGAACTGTGTGATAGAGCTGATTTCATGTCGTTTTACATAGAGCCGTAAGCTAGCTATGCTGTTGTCGTAGATTCGGTCTAGTTTCGCTTCTTCGGACCATGGAGTCAATTTCATGAGATGTCGCAATGCGATGGCATAGTCGGTGAATTTTTCGTTGCTGCCTTGCTTACGATTCTTAATCCTGTCTTCGAGTGACTGAAAGAAACGTCGTGGCATAAACATAGTGAGGAGATCCCCTTTGAACGCCTCCCAATGAGTAAAACGATCGCAGCTTCGGTACCACATTAGGGCTTTTCCCGTCAACAATTCAGGCAGAGCTTTCACTAACGCCTCGCCGTGTATATCGTATGCCTCCGCAAGCTCTTCCACGCGCTCCAGAAAATCTAGAGGTTCACTGCAGCCATCAAATTTTACGGCCCACTTCTTTACTTGGTCTATGACTGCAGCCTGACTGGTCGTCCGGAGTGGAGTTGGGCCTGCCTGGGGTACGACTAGTGGTGGCAGTGGTGGTTCCTCTCTTGGCACTTTGGTGGCGGTCGAAAGCGGGGCCAGAGATGGGATGGTTGAGTTACATCGGGAATATCGAGCCTCCATTGCCAACAAACGGCTGAACGATGCTGCGTCGTGTTCCGTGTCGCTAATGTAAGTCGTTAAGCGTTGCCTTAGTTTTTCCACCGTACCCGTTGAATCCAAGCCGAACTCCTCACAAATTAGTATTAAGTCTTCCTTTCGTACCTTATAAACCCATCCTATGTGTAACTTCGTCTTCGTTGCTGTTAAGTCTATGGTATCTTTCGACGTGCTGCCGGAAGTAGCCTGTGGTGTCGAAATCTGCGCTGCACCACCCATTTGCTGTACTTTACCACTCTCTTGATTTTCGTCTGTTGTGAGTCCCTGCTCGGGCGCCATTGTAATGAACTCTTTTCGTAGCCGGGGTATTTACTCAGCCGAGTAACCAGACTCCAGTCCCTTACAAAAATTTATATTTGAAGGAGACACACAAACTAGACGTGTAAGAAAAGATGTTTATTAAAAGAGAGGGACCGGCTTCTTTAAGGCCGCCCCAAAATAAATTACAATCAAATAGGTGTATTACTGCCCGTCGCTGAGTGCAGGTGTTGGGCTCCAGCGATGATGATGTTCTCTCAGCGTAGGTGTAAGGCGCAACGGCGTCGTCTCAGTATGTAGCGAGATGTCGGTATAAACTACCGCCTAACGTCCCTCCAGAACTCCACCGTACTATTAGAGTTAAACCTCGGCCGAATGTCTGCCCAGAATTTGACGCACGCACGCGTAGAACAGGTACAAACGCTTAATCCACACGTGCGTGAGCAATGGGTCACGGCAACGACAGGGAAACGTGGATGTGTGGAACAGGTACAAACGCTTAATCCACACGGACACGCTCACTGAGTTACGCACGACAGTTCCAACCGTACTCGAACCGCCGTACGTTCGTCCGACCTAGAATGCACTCGTATGAAGAATAAATGTCCGTGAAATGTCCGTCGAGAAAGTTGACGCATGCACGCGTGGAACAGGTACAAACGCTTAATCCACACGTGCGTGAGCAATGGGTCACGGCAACGACAGGGAAACGTGGATGTGTGGAACAGGTACAAACGCTTAATCCACACGGACACGCTCACTGAGTTACGCACGACAATTCCAACCGTACTCCAACCGCCGTACGTTCGTCCGACCTAGAATGCACTCGTATGAAGAATAAAGGTTTGCGAAATGTCCGTCGAGAAAGTTGACGCATGCACGCGTGGAACAGGTACAAACGCTTAATCCACACGTGCGTGAGCAATGGGTCACGGCAACGACAGGGAAACGTGGATGTGTGGAACAGGTACAAACGCTTAATCCACACGGACACGCTCACTGAGTTACGCACGCCAATTTCAACACTATTCCCCTTCAGACACAATCACTAACTACGATCGTCAGTATTTACGTTTCGGCGAAACGTTTACCTACGTATACTGTGTACCAAGTATACTTACATACGTTTCAAAACGTTCCGAAATGTCTTATCGGTTGGCGTTGCTATCTTCAACACGTGGACTCAAACTTCTCGTTAGATGCGAATGTTGCGTCTTCCTTCTGGCGATGTTCACTTCGTGGAGATCACTGGGAAAAGAGAGCGATTTCTGTGCGGCTCGCGCTTTTATCCTCTTTTTCGAGCTAGCGATGAGTTCCTTAGTTCGATGTATTGTCCGATAATTCCTTCAGCTGATATCGATCACTTTGCCTGGCGTATTTTAGAGGTGCGTCACACGGTGCATTGTCGACGTCCACACGATTGCACATTTTAGAGGTGTGTCACACGGTGCATTGTCGACGTCCACACGATGGCACATTTTAGAGGTGCGTCACACGGTGCATTGTCGTCGTCCACACGATTTCACATTTTAGAGGTTAAACATTTATTAAACCAAGGAAAAACATAATTAAACGAAAAACTGCAACCCCGCGTTAATCAATAATATGTGAGTCATCACAAACTTTTGCTACTCTTTTCATCCAATTAAGAAACGACGAAACGAAATTTTTCAACTATTTCCGAATGTCCATGAAATCTTTCGATGAATTGTTTGCTAAAATCACAGACAAGATCTGCAGCCAGGACACTAATATGCGCCTCGCTATTGCACCAATTGAAATGTTAGCTGTAACTTTGAGGTACGTACACAATAACAAATGTTCAAAAAGTTTCAAATATTTTATTACTCTTTAAATAAAACCAATTCATTTGGAAGAAGAAAAAAAAATTAACAGTTTTCATAGTAAAAAAAAAGATTATAAAATAGTTATTGGGTGCTAGGGAAAAGAACAAGGTCTAGAGAGTCCTCCGAGCGGTCTGATATGTTGGATAACATGGTGGCAGGACTTTCGACAAGCTCTATAGTCGGTAACTCTTCAGATGTATGTACACCAGGGATGCACACGCCATAGCAAAATTTGCTCGCGAAGCTTCTAAAAATTGAGGATTACCCGCGTGGGTAATTGCGTTTTAAATTTCAGCATTCGATTTTTTATTGCCTCACAATGATCAAAACCGAGCATCATATGCCAGATGTTCAATCTTTTCCACGATTACCCGTCGAATGATTATTGTTGTTGTTGTTTTCTTCGCAATGACCAAACCAAGCAACACGTTTGTGTGTGTCGCAGTTTCTGGCTACCGTCGAATTTCGAATGAATATTGTTGTTGTTGTTTTCCTTGCAATGACCAAAACCGAACATCACAAGCCAGATGTTCAATTTTGTCCACGCACAGTTTGCTTAAGATTTCCATGTTGCTCGCGAAGCTTAAAACCGTGTGCATCCCTGATGTACACGTTGCCTGATAGAAGTCATTGAAGTTAATTGTGTTCGTTGTTGTGTATTAGAGCATACAGTAGAGTACGGTTTTTCAATTTGAACGTAAGGCAAATTAGCTGGGAAAAAATTCGGTGGATGATGATTGGCAGACATGTGTATTTTTTGGGGTTCTTGATATGTCAGCTGTTTTGCTGCTGCAGATCCAGCTCGTATTCGTTTTATAATATTCAAAGTTTCACACTGAAACTCTAGAAACTCATCCACAGTAAATAAATCTATTGTTGGTGAAATCGATTTAAAAAAATTTAAAGCGGGACTTGAAGTAGAATCTGCAACAGCCGAAATGGGTGCATTTAGGAAATTTATAAGGCTCGCTTCTAAGGCCGGTGTCTCAGATGCACTGGATGCAGTTTTGCGCTTTTTTGTTGGAGCAATCTTCTCAGGTTTATTGCCCCCAAATTGGTCTTCTAGTTCCCCAGAATTCAGTTCCGTGCGCTC
Source organism: Chlorops oryzae (assembly GCA_020466095.1). Classification (NCBI taxonomy): domain Eukaryota; kingdom Metazoa; phylum Arthropoda; class Insecta; order Diptera; family Chloropidae; genus Chlorops; species Chlorops oryzae. The sequence goes on from CM035806.1 coordinate 111,958,884, forward strand.
TTCCTCCTGAGAGGAATGGGTAGCTGCCGGTATCGCATTGGCAATCAGGAAACTTAAATTATTTATCAAATTTCTTTACAGATACCTCGGTAGTGGATGCTCCCTTGTTGATCTGCATTACTCATACAGAATTGGCTACTCTACCATCAGCAAAATTATGAGGAAGGTGTGCAGAGCAATTTGGATTACTCTCAAGGAAAACTGCTTTCCTAAAATAACTTTGGAAATGTGGGAAGATAAAGCAAACAAATTTTTTTCCCAAGCAAATTTTCCTAATTGTCTTGGAGCCATTGACGGGAAGCATGTCCGGATCACAAAGCCTACCAGCAACGGCTCCACATACTACAACTATAAAAACTATTTTTCAATTGTAATTCTGGCAGTCGTTGATGGAAGCTATAAATTTTCCTATGTTAACATTGGTTCCTCTTGATCCCAGGGTCCGAGGTTCGATTCCCGGCACAGGCGAAACGGAGTGTAATGTTCCAAGCCTAGCACTGGTTTTTCAAAAATCGCATGTTAGGGGCACACTACATAAAAAGACATACACTCACACAAACACAAGAAAACCTCCGTGGTATCACAATGGGCCGATTAACGGCCTAAGTGGCAGCCACTTCAACCTACCTACCTACCTACCTAACATTGGTTCATATGCAAAGGACTCAGACAGCACTATTTTTCAAAACAGCGATTTTTTTCAAAAACTTCAACAAAATGAACTAAACATTCCACCATGGAAATCATTGCCCGGGAGTGACAATCCAAAAATGCCTTATTTCTTTGTTGGAGACGAGGCTTTTTCGTTATCACAGCATGTTTTGCGCCCATATAGTGGAAAATTCTTGCCTTATCATAAAAGAATTTTCAATTATAGACTTTCAAGAGCACGCAGATATGTGAAATGCGCATTCGGTATTCTAAGTGACAAATGGCGTATTTTTCACAGGCCCTTAAATGTGCAAATGGATTTGGTCGAGGAAATCATTACAGCTTGTTGCACTCTCCATAATTTTGTTCTTACTAGAGACGGTTTCGCATTCGAAGACAGTTTGAGTACAGCAGGACTCACTGCAAGTGAATCTATATCACGTACATTACCAGCAGGCTCTACTTTAAATGACATCAGAAATAAATTCAGTGACTATTTCTTAAGCGAACATGGGAAATTACCTTGGCAAGACGAATATATTTAATTTAACCCATTAAGGTTTATAAGATATTGAAGATATTTATATTTTGTAAGTATAAATGAATAAAAGAAGTGAAGAAAAACCATAAAATGTTACTTTTAAAATTCAATGTCGAAATCTTCTACAAAAATGTGGAACACGTGATTTGCAATAATTCCATTCAGAATCCGATTTTGAGATATTAATTATGTGCAGTAATTCCATATTCGTCGAAACTAGCGTCCATCTTCCCGCAATCATTTAACCAAGCCGTCCTTTTATAGTGTTTGTCGTAATATTTTTCATTTTTTACATCCCAGATTTCTGGGTATTCTCTTACACATGATATCAAATGTTCGATATCAATACCGTCCGTCATTATGCCGCTCGTCTGCAGTCTCTCACTTCTCAACGAGTACTTCTACAACGCAAAACCGTCACCGCTGCGGTGCAGAAAAACTCATGCGTCGAAAATTTGCCGCTGGTTGACGCTCATCACCGCAGCGGTGACGCTGCGGTAAGTACGCTCGTGTGAAGGCTTACATTCATTTCTGTATACTTTGAATCGTGCCGTGCCGTGACGCGACGCGACGCGGACAACCGCTCGTGTGCAGGTACCCTAAGGCAACACGTAGATTTTCAGTAACGTCAATTAACGCAGTTGTACAGCTATGGTTATTTCGAAAACCGGATTGAAATTCATAAATGAGAGCTTTATCTGTTAGGAATTTCATAGCTTGTGCAATGCACAATGTGCATGTACTAGCTTTTCAAAAACCTTGGATAGATAAGGCAAGATTGATATAGGTCGATATTCACCTGAGCTTTTTAGTAAAGGGATCACTTTCGCCGTTTTCCAGCTCGTAGAATAAACAGACCTCATGAAAATATTATTGAAAAGATAGGTTGCAGCAGGTAGTATCTTCGGTAAAAGAGACTTGACAAATGTAGGATCAACCAAATCTAAACCCACCGCATTGGATTTAACCGAAAGAAACCATGTTAGAACATCGCACTGGTCAACGCTAGTGAAATAGAATTCGTCCTCAGAAGTATGAGAATAGTTTTCAGATACATTATAGTCAATACCCGTAGTATCAGAAGAAATAGTTGAAAAATTTACAAATTTATCATTTAAGAGGTTGAGATCAAGTTCATCAGCATCTAACGTTGGCTTGTTATTATTAACAATACCTTGTTTTCTAGTTGCTACTACCTTTCTTCTAAGAACTTTAAATTTAGAAAATAATTGCGGAGTTTTATACCTCTTCCACCGTTGGTACGCGATATCACGTTCATTAATAATTGTCTGAATAGTGTTATTGAACCAGGGCTTAGAATTAGCCTTCGGGAAAACATATTTCAGAGGAACAAATTCATTTATGTTTAAAAAATTTAAGTTTTATAAGATGACTATGAATTTTATTCATTCAAAGAGCTGAGCCTTGGTCATCAGTTATTTCGATGTCATCAAACTCTTCCTCTATTATTTCTTTCTTGTATTTCTCTCTCTCTCTTTCTTTCTCCTTCTCTCTCTTTCTCTCTCTCTCCTTCTCTCTCTCTCTCTCTCTCTCTCTCTCTCTGTCTCTGGCATAAATGGGTTTGCATGGTCATACTTGTGTGCATTCTTTGCATGATGCGAGTGTCATAAGCCGCCTTTACACGTTCACGTTTACTTGCAGTCATTCGGATCGTGATGAAACAAATGACCGTATAAATGCACGAAATGTATGAATGACATGCAGAAACACTAAGAACTTAAAAGCGTTATTTACTATCCAGTGCATGTGCATATGCATATGCATACACTTCGTAGCACTCCAAGAAAAGCACCTAAAGTTGCCGTAGAAGGCGGTCATTACATTCACTACGGCATCAAGGATTGTCTAACTGATTTCATTTTAAATAACAACTACGAGGAACACAAGTTGCAGTTGTTATTTAATATAGATGGGCTGCCGCTCGCTAAAAGCTCAGGCGCACAAGTATGGCCAATTTTAATGAATATTAAGGGAACAGATTCTGTTCTACTAATAGGTATTTTCGAGGGCTATTCTAAGCCCGGGAGTGTATCTCAGTATGTAACTTAAATCTTTTAAATTTCAAAAGCCTCAATTTTAAAATATTGTTTATTTGGTTTATAGGTATCTCAAAGAAACGATTTCTGAGTTAACTGAATTGCTTTCAAATGGTTTTGAAGTTCGGGGAAAATATTTCGTTATTAAAGTTGGCGCCTTTATATATGACGCACCAGCTAGAGCAATGATTTTGGGAATTAAAGGTCACAGCGGGTATAGCAGTTGTCATAAATGTACACAACGGGGCGAGCGCTTCGAAAACATAATTATTTTTCCTTATGAAAATAATGAATTAAGAACGGACGAAAGTTTTAGAAGCAGAGTTCATTTAGAACATCACAACAGTGCTGCAATGATCGCTTTAGAAAATTTGCCGATTGATATAGTAACGCAGTTTCCAATGGATTATATGCATGTTGTATGTTTGGGAACTATGAAGGCATTGCTGAACTGTTGGATAAAACAGCGAAAAATGCCGTATTCCCTAAGTTCTAAAAAAATCAAAATTCTTAATTCTCGGCTTGAAAAAATAAGAAATGATACACCCCATGAATTTGCAAGACGACCCAGAACAACTGTGGAACTTGATAGATGGAAGGCTACCGAATACAGAAATTTCTTACTCTATACTGGACCTATTGTTTTGGAAAATATCGTAAGCGTCGAAATATACCAGCATTTTACTGACCTCAGCCTTGCTATACGCATTTTACACTCTAAAGATTTTTCTCGCTATTATCAAGCTAATGATCTTCTCTGCAATTTTGTGGAAAAAATACCATTACTTTATAGTAAATCAATTCTGACTTATAATATGCACTGTCTAACCCATTTGACAGAAGATTGTTTAAAGCATGGGCCTATTCATGAATTTAGTGCGTTTAAATTCGAAAATTTTTTGAGCGGTATCAAACGCAAACTTAAGAAAAAGTCACAGTTCAGTGCTCAAATCTATAATAGAATGGTAGAGTCAAGTTTGCACCAAGTCCTCAAGGAGGGTAAAGAAATAGATATAGAACGTATTGACGGCATAAGCTTTTCAAAAGTGGGAAATAAAATAAAATGTTTTTCTTTGAACCATCCCAATAATACATATTTTATAAATGGAAATATTTTTATGGTTAAATCAATAACAAATGAAAATGAAACATACTTTATACATGGTCAGGCCATCAAAACGGAAAACATACTTTATAATAATTTTAAAAAATGCGATTCACGAAACATAAAATTTAAGAGTAATGATTCTGTAAAACATGAATGTCAAAATATAACGAAAGCTTATAAAATAAATTTAAATAATAATATATATTTTGTACCATTGCTGCATAAATAAAATATTAAAATATAAATATATATTTAGATGTATTTGAAATGGCGGATGTTTTCTTATGTTATAATATTTCAAAAAGAATATCTAATTTGTTCTTCTTTAGACTAATCTTTTATCTCTCAATTCCAAACGAGTTAGAAAAAGCGAATTCGCGAAAATAATTTTTCTAGAATGTGTCTCGCATTCGAAACGAGTTCATAGGAACGGATTTCGCGGAAATAATTTTTCTCGAATGCGTCTCGAGTTCGAAACGAGTTAGAAAAAGCGAATTCGCGAAACAATTTTTCTCGAATGTGTCTCAATTTCGAAACGAGTTCAAAGAAACGGATTTCGCGAAAATAATTTTTCTCGAATGCGTCTCGAGTTCGAAACGAGTTAGAAAAAACAAATTCGCGAAAATAATTTTTCTCGAATTCTTTTTGAACTCGAAACGAATTCATAAAACTATTTCGAGAATTTATTTTTTCTCGAATTCGTTACGAATTCGTGGCAATATCATCTTCGTTTTTGTGCTTATTGGGGTGTACGTGAACGCACACTCTCACGTTCTCATATTCCCCTGTAGTAAACGAGCGGTCAGTTTACAAAATAGGACCCACCTTAGGTGAGACTGTTAGCAACTAGACCATAAAAACTATGGAGCACGTCTAACCTAAGCTCGACCTCTATAGGTCTCACCGCTAACTGTTCCGTAAGAGATCGAGGGGCGGTGAGTTCATTTTTTTGTGTACTCTTGCTGTGCGCTTGTTGTTGTCTGCTTTAAGTTCGCATTCTGATCGACGTAATGTCAAGAGTTGATTAGCGTAAAGGGTAAGACTCTCTCTCAGCAACCACGCAGGTCGAGTTTCGATCCCTGGCTCGGTTGGACATTTTTTTTTCTTCTCTATTGCCTAGAGTTTTTTTATGCTCATATTTTAATTAATTTTTTTTATTAGTTAATTTAAAAAAAAAAAATTTTTTTTCTTTAATATGTAAGTATTTTCTCATATTTAAATTTTTTTTTAAAGTATTTATTTTTCAATTGAAAATTTTTTTGCTATGAAAATTTCTATTTTATTTCACAACAAGTTCGGCTCAAGCGCTCGATTCGGTCGGACGCGTTTTTATCCGCAGTTTTCATAAAAAAAAAAAAAAAGAAAGAAAAACAAACAACAAAAAAAAAAAAAAACATAACACAAAACAAACACAAAATTAAACATTATTAAATAAAAAAAAAATTAAATCAAAATTAAATTAATAATAATAAAAATAAGTACAAAAATCAAATAAAAAATTAGAGACAGCGACTCTTCTAGTGCGCGAAAAGTGCATGTGAAAAAAAAAACAAAAAAAAAAAAAGAAAGAAGAAAATAAAATAAGTGTTCAACGTTCGCCGCCGTGCGGCCGACGTCGCTCGCACAGTGTTACGGAATCGTTCCAACAACAAAATGCTCTGCTAAACCTTCACTCGGTGACTTCAGGCAAGCTTTCCCGCACACCGCAGCAAACAACTGCAGTAAATGCACTACCCCTTCTGCCTACAAGCTCCAATACTCCCTGCTCGATCGCAGTAAGTACGCCAACTAATACTTTTGCTAGTCCTAAGTACACAGCTACAACGTCAACGGTTTCTGCTCTTATTGCGAGCCTCACTTCTTCAACAACAACAGCATCACTGCAAAACGAAGAAACAACCGACATACTGACAAACACTAAGTCAAAAGAAGAATACAGCAGACAAAACGAAGCCGAAATTGCTGCTCAAACCGCTGCTCAGAGCTCAGCCGTGCGCTCTGCTCAAGTGAATGCTAGCGCCGCTGCCGCTATAGCAAAAAACGTTGGCGTCCACGAAAAACAAAAGGGGTCGGCAGTGCAGACAGGCATGGATCGCTACGTGAACATTAAGCGGAAATTGAGTCCCCAAAAAATGCAAGGACAGAAGGCTCTAAAAGTATTGAAACCCAATGCATCAACGAGTACTGCTACTAGCCCAAGCCAAAATAGATTTGCGCTGCTTGCTAGCAAAGATGATAATGAATCATCTACACAAAACCCCATCAAAAAAATTAAGCCTCCCCCAATCTACTTGCGTGAGGAATGTTCCAACGCTCTGGTAGCAACTATCGCTCGTTCCATTGGCAGTAGCAACTTTCACGTTGTTTCCATTAAAAGGGGTAACGTGAAAGAAACTAAAATACAAATTTATACGGAAACCCACTATCGTACCCTGGTGAATCACTTTGATGCACTAAAAAAAAGCTACTATACCTACCAGCTTAAAGCAAGCAAAGGTTTAGTGGTAGTACTAAAAGGCATCGAGCCCTCAGTTGACCCAGCAGAGATCAAAGGCGCTCTGCAAGCTGCAAGCTTTTTAATATTAAAAACAAACAAAATATTCCGCAACCCCTATATCGCATTGAGCTTGATCCTTCAGCCAACTCCCAAAAACTAAAAAAGAACGAGGTCCACCCAATATACAATCTGCAATTTTTGCTACACCGCAAAATTACGGTCGAAGAGCCTCATAAGCGGAAAGGGCCGGTTCAATGCTCTAATTGCCAAGAATTTGGTCACACGCAAAACTATTGCACATTGCACCCCGTGTGCGCTACATGTGGAGATCGGCATTCTTCGAACTCTTGTCAAGTTGATCAAGACAACCCTGATGTAAGAAAATGCAGCAACTGTGGTGGTAACCACAAAGCGAGTTATCGTGGATGCCCAATCTACATGGCAATAAAAAAAAAAGACCAACCCAAGCGGAAAACTCATCAAGAAGTTCCGAACTTCCTGCCGAGCCAGCAAGGGCCAGCATCAGCTGCTCTTCCTCCCACAGCATTTTCATATGCTGACGCAGTAAAGTCTAACACTGCGACCCAAGCTCAAGCATCTCTTGCGACAGCAGCACATCCTGGTCGTACTCCTATGACTATTTCGTACGCTGACGCTGTCAGGTCGAACACTGCGGTACACCCTCAAGGTGCCATATCAAATTTGGAATCAATGATCTCAAATTTGACTAACTGCATGATGCAGTTCACTTCAACTGTGCAATCAATGCTGCAAGAGATGATGCGTGCTCAAAGCCAACTCATGCAAATTCTAATTGCAAAGAAATGAGTGTGTTAAAAATTTGTCATTGGAATGCTAACGGCATTCGACAACACAAGCTTGAAATTCAAACATTTCTTGAATTACATTCAATTGACGTAATGCTCGTCAGTGAAACCCACCTTATAAGCAAATATAATTGTACTATTAAAAATTATACGTTTTATGGCACTCATCACCCAGATGGAAAGGCACACGGCGGCACCGGTGTTTTGATCAAAACTCGAATAAAACACAGTTTAATGGATGCATTTTCCCAAAATTACTTACAAGCAACCTCTATCTCATTGCATTATGGTAACAGCATTATCGCTCTAAGTGCAGTTTACTGCCCACCGAGATTTTCTGTTACTGGTACACAATTTTTAGAGTACTTCCAAAAGCTTGGCAACAAATTCATAGCAGCTGGGGATTATAATGCTAAGCACCCACACTGGGGCTCTAGATTAATTAACCCCAAAGGGCGACAATTATATTCACTTATAATAAATAGTCGTGAAAATTTTGACTGTATTTCAACAGGTCAACCCACTTACTGGCCTTCCGACTTGCAAAAAAAACCCGACCTCATTGATTTTGCAGTCAGCAAAAACTTTGATCGTAGCGAAATACATGCTGAACCCAGCTTCGATCTGTCATCCGATCATTCCCCTATTATAATAACAATGATGGGCGTGCCCACACTCACTGAAAAACCCGGGAGAATTATAACCAGAGGTGCACAAAGGGTAAGCTCCAGGGGTAAAAGAGCGTAAAAGAGAACATTTTTGCACACGTATAGAAACTGTGAGCGAGAGATGAAAAAGTATAAAACGAGGTCGCAATTAAAGCAAAATGCCACTTGTATTCGAGAAGCGAAGCGAACAACCGAAGCGAGCAAAAAAACGAAGTCACGTCAATTTTTCAAATCAGTGCTATGACAAACTTTGCAGAGGCAGGACATGTGTCGCTCTGTTTTAATTTTTAAAATTTTTTTTCGTATAATTTTTAGTTTTGCCTCAGTTAGAGTGCGTTGAGAGCTCAGTATGCTACAGACTATTGTCGAGGTGGGATCTATGACGCTTGTCGCTTTGTTATTCTCTCGATTTTCTAATTTTATGGCTTTGTTGTACCACTACTATTGCGCATAATGAAAACGGCCTTGTAGTGGTGGTCACCTCTGATTATAACAAAGAAAACCGACTGGCTCAAGTTTAAAAAATATATTAGCTCTCATTTGAACGAGAACACGATCCTCCGGAGCGAAAGTGATATTGAGGAAGCCATAACAGAACTAAACGATATCATAATATCGGCCGCAGTTCACGCTACCCCAAAATCAATCAGAAACCCAATAATACCTCGAAGATATACTACAAGCGAGATCGAAACCCTTGTTCGAGAAAAAAGACGCCTACGAAGAGAATGGCAGCGTCAACGATCACCCTCCGCAAAGTACAACTTAACACAAGCAACTAAGCGCCTAAGAGAAGCTCTTGATAATGATCTGAGAACTAATTTAGAAAACTTCACACGAAAATTGAGCCCAACAGCCGAAACTAATTACTCTCTATGGAAAACAAACAAAAAGGTGAAGGCACCCAAAATAAACGTATCACCCCTGCGTACCAACACTGGAAGTTGGGCTAGAAAGGATGAAGAAAAAGCTCATCTTTTTGCTAAGTACCTAGAAAACGTATTTAAGCCTAATCCACCTACCAACCCTTACCGTTTACCACAAACTCACCCACGTCTAAACGAAAATATACGTTCATTTCAGCATAAAGACGTTCAAACTATCATTAAAGAGCTAAACCCAAAAAAGGCAGCAGGCTTTGATCTTATTACGCCACAGATGATACAGCAACTCCCGGCCGCAGCCACAAGACTAATCCTCTTCATATTTAATGCTATATTAAGAATAGGATTTTACCCTCGAGCCTGGAAAATTTCAAACATCATCATGATCCCTAAGCCAGGAAAAGATCCCTCATTGCCATCATCATATAGGCCAATTAGTCTACTGCCTGTGTTCTCAAAAGTTTTTGAAAAATGTCTCTTGGCAAAAATTTTACCGTCCTTGCAAAGCTCCAGAGTAATCCCCGAGCACCAGTTTGGTTTTCGAAAAAGCCATGGTACTATTGAACAAGTAAACAGAGTTACTACCGAAATCAGAAACGCGTTTGAAAAAAAGAAATACTGCTCTGCCATATTTCTGGATATTTCACAAGCCTTTGACAAGGTTTGGCATTCTCGTTTAGTGTTTAAAATAAAACAAACACTACCCAATAATACCCACAAAGTCCTACAATCGTACCTCTCTGAAAGGAAGTTCAAAATTAGATATGGAACTCACACGACGAATGAGTTCCACATCTCAGCAGGCGTACCTCAAGGCAGCGTCCTCGGGCCATTGTTATATTTGATATACACGGCTGACCTGCCTGTTTCCCCAGAGCTATTCACATCTACATTTGCAGATGACACAGCAATTTTGTATGCACACAGCGACCCTGCGGTCGCCTCTCGAGTTCTTAATAATCATCTTCATATTGTTGAAGACTGGCTTGCGAACTGGAGAATAAAAGTAAATGAAAGCAAATGCACCCACATAACTTTCACGCTGCGTCGCGAGACATGCCCTCCAATTATGCTTAATAGCACACGAGTTCCACAGGCCAATGAAGTGAGATATCTAGGCATTCACTTAGATCGCCGACTCACATGGCGCAAGCATATTGAGGCAAAACGCACCCAAATGAAGCTGAGCGCCCAAAAACTGCACTGGCTACTCAACAGTAAGTCAAGATTGCGGCTCGAACACAAAGTGCTTCTTTATAACGCAACACTTAAGCCTATATGGACTTATGGCTCCCAGCTCTGGGGAAAAGCGAGTAACTCTATAACAGACATTATACAACGCTCACAGTCTAAAATCCTTCGGACTATCACTGGTGCTCCATGGTTCATTAAGAACGAAAACATACACAAGGACCTTTGTATCCCGTTGGTCAAAAACGAACTTATTTCATTAAGTCGCAAATATAGCACTCGGTTGTCCCAACATCCGAACTCATTAGCCAGAAATTTGTTATTAACAAACAGCTACACACGGCTCAAGAGGCGTGACCTGCCTTCTCTCTATCAGCACTAATTCTCCTATTACCCTCTGTAACAGCCTTGGAGCAATTCAACACACTAAAGGCAGCCTAATCCATGCGTTGGCTTGGACCGGAGGCCAAATAATATAAATACATATATATATAAATATATATATATATATATATTATATTCTAGTATTAAGATTTTTCACTTATTGTTAGTTCATAAGTTTTTTTGAAGATACAATAATAAAAAAAAAAATAAAAAAAAAATAAAATTTCACAACAACTTGAGCACCCAAAAACTCAAGTCAGCATTTTGATCAACATATTAAATTTCCTTGTTTAGCGTAATGGTTAAGACGCCGACTTACCAACCCAGAGATCAGCGGTTTGAGGTTCGTTCGAGACGAGAAAATTAAAAAAGCATAACTAATGTTTAAACAAAAAGATTTAAAAAATAAAAACAAAAAATAAATAAAATAAAAACAAGAAAAAAAATAAATAAAAAAAAAATAAAATTTTTTTCCCATAAATTAACAAAATCGTCAATTGACCTCCAACTCACCCAAAACGTCTCACCATGGGTGAGTCTTACATGCACTACTCTCTTTCTAATGTAGGCCCCATGTTAAAGATGTGAGTTGAATGCATGTAAGAGTAAATTATGTCGAGACTAGTTGTAGTCTTTTAGAGCATATAGAACTATAGCTGCAACTTCGGCCAAAAGCTATTACGTGGTACACCACACTTACTATTACGTGGTTCACCACAACACTCGGCTTATGGCGTGGTTCACCACAGTTGAACTTTTACACCAAATCATGCCATAACGCGCCAAAGTTTGGCCGAAGTTGCAGCTATAGTTCTATATGTTTTAGAGGTTAACCATAGGTGAGTAGGGGGTGAGTCTCAATTCCTGCAGGGTCCGTTCAATAGAAACGACAAAAAAATGAACACACAACGTGAGCGACGGCAACTCCCGAAATGCTAATGAGTGAAAGAGAAAGGAGATCCAGAACTGGTTTTGGTTGCAAAGTCATTTTTCGCATATTCTCTTTCCTTTCTCATCTTTGTTTTGTTTATGTTTTGTTGTGAAAAAGGTTCATATTCTTTCGATATGCGTGAAAAACGAATGAGTGAAAAGCGTAGAGCGCGTAACGCGAGATGCCGCCTCTTCTATATCTAATAGATATTATCTATACTCTTTGTACGCATAGACTGTTTTCAGCTTTAGTGCGTGAGCTGCGGGAAAATCGTGCGTGTGCGTGCGCCTCCATACATATCAAATTTCAAATGTATGGAGACGCACGCACACGCACGATTTTCCCGCAGCTCACGCGTAATTAGAATTCCCGCTTTGGAGTCGCTTTATACCTCTTATCAGTGATGCCAGTCTAGCGCTTTTCGGGCTATATTTTGCAAAGACTGTGTCCGGTAATTTTGTGCCGTTCGACGTCGAAATCATGCTAAGTGATAATTCCTTTCAATCAGGGTCTTCATAAATCAAATGTTTTGACCACCAAAAATTATAGTTGAAAGCGGCTTATATTCAATTATGTAGTTCCTTACCAAATAAATAAATACAATCATTAAAATTTTCTTAGTTTCGGGGTTGGCTTCCAGCCTGAATAATCGTTATTCTGGGCTTTTTATTTTTTCCAACCTGAATAAAAGGCCTTGCCTTTTTTTGACTAAGCAATACGTCATTTTGGAAACTTTTTGATGCAATAGTATACTTTTTTACTTCCTCTTTTAGAATTTATCAAAAATAGGGGTGGCCCGCTCCTTTTTAAAGGCATTTTTAACACCGGTGTGAAGTTAGCATTAATTTTCCAGCAACCAGCGAAATCAGGCCTTAATAGGGCTGTTAAAGTAATGTAAGGTAACAGTTTGCCGTAAAAGCTCTTTTTGCGGCGAACAAAAGTTATACTAAAAGCGATCGTTGCCACTCATATGGTACTGCTCTAGTAAAAACCAATGTTGCCACAGTTACATTTTAAGTGCCACTTTTGTTGTAGATATGGTAGATATCAATTGTAAATGTATTAAATTCAAACTTTATCGCTTTACCAGGGGCCCTACTCTGTATTGCGAAGCGCAAATAAATGCGATGCGCAAGTCGAATTGCGATGCCCGGATGATCGGTACCCTGAATTGCTATCGCATTTGTTTCCGCAAAAAAAAAAATATGAAAAGGAGGCAACACTGTTTTTCGAAGTTGAAAATGAATTTCGAAATGTCAAAAAATGTTGTTTTGATGGAGAAGATTTATCGGTTTCTTAACCAAAAGCAGCTAGTCAAGGTGTTTAAACAAGGTGCAAGCACTATGTCGCATGCTTCGTATTCATTTTTGTCAAATACGAATTGTAAATATGGACGTATGTTTGTTTACATATCTTATTCATGGTACAAGAAAACAAGATAGCGCCACTACGGGTGCCGCTATTTTGTAGCATTGGGTATGAAAGCGAAGATGACGTATTACCTACAAGAGACAGAGGCATTGTTGTTGTTTTCCATACTATTAAATGGTTTGTTATGTTTCAATGCCAATATAACTGTTATTTTTATTTATTTATCACCGATTTTTACATTACTATGTAAAGAAATGTTGTAAGAAAAATACTTAATTCTGGTTTTACAAAATAATAACTTTTTTATTTATAATTTCTCGTGCAAAGAATCATTTGTTTGAGGTTTGAAGCATTTTGCATTGGTTTGCCTAGGCGATCACATCGTGAGCTTGAGAAATAACAAAGCCAAAACTTTTATTTTGTTTGAAACCAAAAGTTTCAATATTCCTTAAAACACTTATTTACAAATAAATATTATATAAAAATCAGTTATCTAAATTTGCAAATAAAATCAAAATTTGCATCAAAAGATGAAAAGTCGGTTTAACATACAAAAAAACAACAAAGATTCTCTCTTTTGGATGTGGTACGTGAAGTTGCGCTATCTTGTTTTCTTGTATCATGGATTTAATTAACGTTTCTTTGCTTACGGTATTTTTGAATATGAAATTTGAATTTAAAAATGAGAAAGTGTGATGTTTCCGAAAATTAAATGGACCTCGCTTTTTCGTTCCTCGATGCTATATATAATATATATGCTATATATAAGCTATAGTATAAAAACATTTCTCAAAACGCGCACATAGAGATTTGATAATTTTGGTTTGCTTATAATTTTTGAAATTCTTTGTATAGCTAACATATAACCACGCTGATTTTCACTTCCAATCTAAATAATTCTAATAAAAAAAAGTATGAAAAATATACTACGCTATCTGAAATTATAAATAATAATATAATAATTAAAAATTTCATATTATAAAAAAAAAAAAGTAAATAAAAACGAATTATGTAATTAACAATGATGACCTGCTCAATATACCGTGGTCTGACTGCTGGTATGCAGTTTCTGTTGATCATAAGCTAGAAATTCTTTTGGATGCCATCTACTTTGTATTTGACAAACACGTTCCGGTAAAACTTAAGCAAATTTGTAATATTGCCTGTCCATGGTATAATGCAAGGATCGAGTCAGCAATCAAATCTCGTAACAAGCTACATAGAAAGTGGAAGATCACTCCTTCCATATTAAACTGGAATGCATACAAAATAGCTAGAAACCAAACAACTGCTCTAATACGAGCTGCGAAGAGGAGGTACTATGAGTCTAAATTAGACCCTTCACTGCCACCGAGAAAACTTTATAACAATTTGCGCAGCCTTAACGTTTATGGGGAAAAAAAGGAAAGTTGCAACATTGATCCCGATCTCTTAAATAAATTTTTTGTGGGACAGGGCACTAGTGATTCTGAACCAGATCTAAATTTATTATTGAATCATTCGTCTTGTAATGCGACTTTTCAATTCTCTTGTGTCAATGATATTGATGTACTTAAATGCTTCAAACGCATTCGTACTAATGCTGTTGGTGAAGATGGTTTGCCAATAAAATTCATCAAACTAATATTACCGTTTATATTAAGCCCATTAACGCACATAATTAATCATTGTTTTGCAACCTCTAAATTTCCCTTATTATGGAAAGTTGCCATTGTATTGCCTGTAGCAAAAAAACCAAATTCGTCTTGCCCTAATGACTTCCGTCCTATAAGCGTTCTACCTTGCTTTTCAAAAGTCATTGAAATGCTCATGTGTGATCAAATATCTTCCTTTTTGTCGAACCATAACCTGCTTTCGCCTTACCAGTCTGGTTTCCGAAAGGGACATAGTTGCACCACAGCAACAATGAAGCTTCTTAATGATATTAGTGTAGAGTATGACAATGACAAACTAACGCTGCTTTGCCTATTAGACTTTTCGAAAGCTTTCGATAGCGTTGACCATAAATTGTTATGCGCTAAACTGGCGAGACTCTTTGGGTTCTCCAGCTCAGCGGTTAATCTTATTTCATGCTATCTTACCAAAAGAAGTCAACGAGTAAATACTAATTCGTCCACCTCATCCTATAAACAAATAAAAGCCGGTGTGCCACAAGGCTCGGTGCTCGGGCCACTCTTGTTCTCCATGATTTTAAATGATATCTTTAAGGTTTGTCGAAATGTTCATCTGCTGGCTTTTGCAGATGATGTACAAGCGTACTGTTCGGCGAGAGTGGGACTAATTGATGATCTCGTTGAACGTGTCAATGATGATCTGCTAAGAATTTTTGAGTGGGCCACCCTAAATCATTTGACACTTAATCCCCTTAAATCTTATGTGTTGCCGATATGCAAAAACCAGCAAATTTTCAGTAACATTTCACAAATTCGTCTTAGTGGAGTGGAACTAACCTTAGTGGTGAAAGTCACTAGCCTTGGCTATGTCTTGAACTCTTCCCTAAGTTGTACGGATCACGTAAACAGCATTGTAAAGCGTATATACATAACACTAAGGAATCTGAGGAGATCTTCTTACTTTACACCAATTGAGACCAAAAGAAAGCTTGTACTGCAAGTAATAGTTCCCTGGCGTATTTTGCTACAGTTTATAGTAAGCTAGATGCATTGTCATTAAGTAAACTGCAAATAGCCTTTAATGCAGCCACGCGCTACGTCTATGGTCTAAGACCATTTGATCACATCTCCGCATGGGAAAACAAGATTTTAGGGTGCAAAGTAAGTGATTTCTTAGCGATAAGAAACTGCTTATTTCTGCATCGATTACTAAATTTCAAATGCCCACTTTACCTCTATGTCACCATTCGTCGATCTCTGAGCGGTAGAACTAGAATGTTAATACCTCCAAGGTTCAGAACTCTCACATCGTCCAGGCTTTTCTTTGTCAACGCCATCAGAACATGGAATGAACTGCCTATTTCTATTTCGGGGAAAGTGACTTTAGAAAATCACTGAAAGTTTATTTTATGCCTAATTGAAAGTTAAATTATTTTGCAAAGTCCAACTACTTCCACCTACCTTATTCTAAATTTTTCTTCTCACTATTTTTTTCATCTCTTTTCTCACTTCATTCTTTTATACCCTATTTTCTTTCTTTTTGTAGCATTAAGTAGTCATTAAGGACCCATTGTTAATTTCTTAGTTATAATTTTTTCCGAGTTGACTATTATGTTCCACCCACACAAATTGTACTATAAAAGATTTAAATCTTAGTGTGCTAACAAATGTAAATTCTTGAATAAATATGAAATATGAAATATAACCCTGTTAGCTCCCCTTTTAGTAAAATAATTAAAATTAATAATGAAAGCAATTAAAAATTGCACTTATTAAGACAATTTACTTACATCGCATTACCTTTTCGCAAGCCAAACAGTTGGCGAATGAAATTTACGGCAAAAGGATTGTTTTGACACTCGCTATCGCATTTCAGAGTAGCGTGAAACTGAGGGATTAGAGGAAAATTCGAATATCGAAAATTTTAAATGCGATTATCGCAATACAGAGTACCGATTACTCGATTTTGCGCTTTTTTTTTGTCGCATCGCAATACAGAGTAGGGCGCCAGGTGATTTTTACGAACCTATTGCTCGTGCTTTTGCTCGCGAGAGATCTTGAATGATTTCGTTCGTAGCGCCACTTGATCACTCACGAGAATTTGGAACGATTTAATTTGCAACTGCGATAAGTTTTGAGAAAGATAGTTTTTGAGCGTTCTCCGTACCCGTTATTTTGATGTCAGAAGAAATAAAATTAGTTAGAATTTTAATTAAAACCTATTCAGTTTCTAAAAAAAACTTCACAACTTTTAAATAGGTTTTTGGTATGGTTTTATCGACAAGGGAAAAATGGGAAACTTATTCTGTCCACGACGATGAAAAAGTCGTACGGATTGGTACCGCGAACCCACCCCTGAGGTGTTATAAGGCGTTTAAGTATTTAACTATGCCCACTCGTATTTAGGTATAACCACCTATTTTCCTTTGAAAATAGTTTAGCTTTTTATATTTTTTCTAATCTTTCTGCCAAATTAACCAAGGAAATTGAATGAATCGGAAAACATTTCCATTGAAAAATTTGCACTGTAATAAGAAATAATTTCACTAGAGGCGTTTAATGTTAATCATCGACTTCAATTTAAATATTTGTTTAAGTTTCTCTTTGTTGCACCAAATTAGCATCACATCTGGTAGAAGAATTTGTTGACCGAGGTGCAAAATACAACAGAACCTTAGGATTTACATTTATTGTTTGTAGTGAAATTGGCTTAGTGCTATTGTTATACCCGACACACTCTGTGTCGAGGGTATATTGCGTTTGTGTGTAACACCCAGAACCAGTTGAGATAGACTATACAAAATATATATAGAAATGATCAGCGTCACCAGGAGATTCGATTTAGCCATGTTCGTCTGTCTGTCCGTCTGTCTGTCCGTCTGTTTGTATACAGTTTTCTTATCGAAGGAGTTGAGCTATCTTAATGAAATTTGATATGCGTACTCACAAGCACATGAGTAAGAATGGACCCGATCGGATCATTTTTAGGGATACCTCCAGTACTAGGGTCTGTTACGAAAATCACAAAAACTGCTCTTAAAGGGAAGTTTTTCAAGATATTTTGATGAAACTTGATAGTTTAACATATTAGAAGTCAATTTACTCAATTTCAAAAAATTGGAAAAGTGGGCGTGGTAGAAGGGCGTTTTTCAAAAATTAGCTCCTACACCCGAATTTCAAATGGGACTTGAACGAAATTTGGCAGTTATGCTTCCTTTGTAGCCATAAACATCTTCTTCAAAATTTTTTGATAGGTCCATTATTAAGGGTACCTCCAGTACTAGGGTCTGTCACAAAAATCTCAAAACTGCCCCAAAACCGGATTTTTTGAGATATTTTACTGAAACTTAGAATTCGAACGTATATTAAGGCCTCCGATTAGAAAATAAAAAAATGGGTCTAGGGTCTGTCACAAAAATCTCAAAACTGCCCCAAAACCGGATTTTTTGAGATATTTTACTGAAACTTAGAATTCGAACGTATATTAAGGCCTCCGATTAGAAAACAAAAAAATGGGAAAAGTGGGCGTGGCAAAAGGGCGGTTTTGATAAAGAAATTCAATAAAAGTCGGTATATGGGGCCCCTAATGGCCTTAAACACCTCTTAAAAATTATTTGAACATGTGTGTTTGTGTCGGGTATTTTATTGTCAGGCTCGCCTGACTATAACACCCTTACTTGTTGTTAATATCGTTGTTGATATTTCAAAATTTAAATCGATCGGTTTCCAACATCGAGTATCCCCAAAAACCGCGAAATCTTAGCGAATTTATATTTAAAAAATTCGTTTTTTAAGAAATTTTGCTACCCTGGTCAAAGAGCACTACAAAAAAGCACGAAAATAACATGCAGCACTTGTACTCTAAAAAACAGCACATATGGCAAACCTAGTCAAATTAAAGAGTGCTAATAAGCTTGTCACACGTAAATCGAAAACGCTGAATATCAAACAATTTCAGAGCAAATTTTGAAATTGGGGCAATTTCCATTTTGTTTTGAAATTGCTCAATTTGGAACTACGTGTGGCAGGCATATAATAGCCTTAAAAGACTACAACTAAAATACGAAATCAAGAACTGCTAATGAAAATCACAAAAGCTGTCAATGCTTTCTTGCAATCAGCAGTTAGGTTGTTTAAAACGTTTAAGAAGTTCCCAGTAGGAAAAGCTGCAATGACATCACCTATGCTAGCGTGACATAGAAGCTGAGAGCACTGGCAATTTGTATGATACTTTTACCGACATTTCGAAGTAAATGGAACAGGCCATCACCAGTGACATTGTCATCGCACGGGATCTGAAAAGGGAGGTTGTGACAGCTAGCCGGCCATTGTCATCGTAGAGGGAGCGATAGAAAAAAAAGCATTTGAGAGTGCGGTGTGCTCACTACTTTGTTTCTATTTATAGATTTTTGTTTTAAGAATTGTTTTTTTGAGCGCGGAAGTGAGCTCGAGACTCCATGAATTTGTAGATTGTTAAACGGATACGCTATCCCCAGAGCTACAACAGGCAGCAACTGAGTTCATGAAAATCTATTCAAGAACAAAGAAGCAATGAGAATGAAGACATGTTCTCCGAACAGTCATTCATGATACTGTCACCTATATGTCATCGTTGGTATCACAGATGACTTCGTCATGCGGGAGATATTTTCTTGCTGGGGTCTTTGCTTGAATTCCCATGTATTGAAACCATATTATATGTTGAAACAATTGACAAGGTCCGCGTTTAGATTATGAAACAATGCTTTGGAAACAATTACTTTAGTATTAGAAAGCAATGCGAAGAAAAGAGACGGCATGTTTTGTCTGTTTTGGCATCAGTTTAGACTTCTCTTTCTTTCCACAAGCAGCTGACAGTAAACTTGCCGTATGCTGCCAATAAATAACAAAAATACCTTAATTTTTGGTAGTTTTTTTATTGAGCTGTCAATCAAAAATCGGCCAGTTCATACTTCGAGTTGTGCATTTAGATTATTAAATTCACATCTAATGCACGACATAATGCAAAATCAAGCCGTTGATTTGCATTCATGCTGTAGTCTGTTTAGGATAGGAAGATAGAGATCTAAATGGTGGCACCAAAATTATGGAAAGAGCTTTTGTGAATTTTGGAATGTGTGGTAGCACTTATAATCAGAAACTTAAAAATCACAAGCAAACCGTTTGGAATTAAAAAGTATTGAAATAAATAAAACAAAAGTAGTAAATAGTTAAAATGGCTCAAACCCCATCGGATTTTATAAAACAGTAGAAGTAGAATAAAAGTTTTGTTGAAATCATGGGAATATATTCAACGCAGTTATTACTTAATACGGTCGAACAAATTCGAACCATTTCTCAGAAATGAACCGGTGTAAAGCTTTTTGTAGAAGTGCTCCTGTGGGCGCATTTTTCAATTAATTTTTTCAAAACAGGAACCAATATTTTTCGCAATAAAGAAGCACGTTTCATTGAATTTTTTAAAATTATATGCCTTATCTGTATCCTTATCTGTATCTTTTTTGATTAATTAGAGTCTAACAACAAGAGGAAAAATCTTAAAACTATGTTGACATTAATTACACATATGGGCATTTCCGCAGAAAGGTCAACCGTAACCGAAAATTTCAAAGTAAATAAAATGACCTATTGATTTGATATTATCTAAGAGGAATGTGTTAAAGGTACTATTTGAAAAAATTGATGGCTTAAGTCATCTCTCGTTTCATGAAAATCGAATGCAAAGTTGAGCTTTTGCTTTTCTTATTTCTGATGACTTTTAATAGCATATTATTTACAGCATTTTCGCTATTAAGGTAGATGTAACCAACGCGCTAATCACGCAAAAAAATTCGTAAAACACTTATCCTTCAAAAACAATCAAAAGTGGCCGTCGAAAATTTGTTAATGGCTTTCTTTTTAGTATTCTTTTCGCTGGTTTTCTTCTGTGACGTGCGTAAGCGAAAAACAGAACATTTTCGTTTCACGTCAATCTTCTCAGAAATTCGTGGCTGAGAATTATAATCTATAGCAATTTTGTTGTCCAAAGCCGGAAAAAAAAATTTTTTTGCAAGATTTACAAAGAAGTATATTGAACTGAGTAGGTACTTTTAAAGTCGGTAACGTAACGTATCTGAACTTGTGAGATCAATCAATTTGAAAGTCATATATTATTATTATCATCGGTATTTTCATATAGATAGAGTCGGTTGCTGAAAAAAAAGGAAAGCCGCTAAAAATCATAGGGAAGCAATAAAGAAAGACCCACTGAAGTTGGAAATCTATCGCCTAAAAGCATACATTGAAAACGTACATTTCATAATTCATGTGTATCTGTTTTTCCTCTGAAACCTTTATACATATACTAATTACGTTGTTCTTAATATAAAATTTTAATGAAAACTTGAAACTGTATCAACGATTTCTTTTGAATATTATAAGGAGAAAAATATGTGACGTGCGTATATGACGTAACGTATAATATAACGATTCATAGGTAAAGAAAAAATGAAGATTTTTGAACGACACAAATATGTGTGTAAGTATCACTATTTCATGCAAAATTAAAAATACTTTTATAAAAAAATTCGGTCATAATTCGCAGACTTTTGTAATTGTATACATGTAGTTGAAAACGACTTCTATTTTTTGTGACATAACGTATCGTTTTCGGAAGCTTATATCTAAGAGCCTATCGTTTCAAAATTCTTAGCTTTTACACCGAGTATAATACGCTTAATAAGCTATTCAATTACCAAAATAAGAGATTTTAATGTTGAATTTTTCATGGTTTTTTAACACTATAAAGGCGTACGAGTGTGACGTGCGTAGCTAGGGAAATGCCCATATGTAATTATTGAAAAAAAAATTCAAATACCCTAATTTAAAAAAAAAAAATAATCTTTGCTAAATTTAATTTTTTCTTTTAAATAACAATTGTAACGGTATTTAGTATAACTTACACGAAAGTTGATCAAAAGACAAACATTTCTTATCTTTAAACAAGTAAGGGTGTTATAGTCAGGCGAGCCTGACAATAAAATACCCGACACAGACACACATGATTAAATAATTTTTGAACAACGCCCAAAAAACAGGACCACTAAGTAAGAATATTCAAAAGGCTTGAAAGGCCATTACTGCCCATATACGGACTTTTGTTAAATTTCTTTATGAAAACCGCCCCTTTTTCACGCCCACTTTTCAATTTTTTTTTTTTTTTTGCAATTCTAATCGGAGGCTTAAACATACATTCAAATTCTAAGTTTCATTGAAATATTTCAATAAAGTCCGCTTTTGAGGCATTTTTGGGATTTTTGTGACAGACCCTAGTACTAGAGGTACCCTTAATAATGGTCCGATCGAAAAAAATTTTGGGGAGGATGTTTGTGGCTACATACGAGGCACAAGTGCCAAATTTCGTTCAAGTCCCATTTGTATTTCGGGTGTAGGAGACAATTTTCGAAAAACGCCCTTATGCCACGCCCACTTTTCCAATTTTTTGAAAGCGTATTACTTGTCTTTAAACATGTTCAAAAATCAAATTTCATCAAAATATCTTGAAGGACTTCGATTTTAGAGCAGTTTTTGTGATTTTCGTAACAGACCCTAGTACTGGAGGTACCCCTAAAAATGGTCCGATCGGCTCCATTCTCGAACTTGTTCTTACTCATGTCCCCGTCAGCACGCATACCAAATTTTGTCAAGATAGCTCAACTCCTTCGATAAGATAACTGTATACAAACAGACGGACAGACGGACAGACAGACAGACGGACAGACGGACGGACATGTCTAAATCGAATCTCCTGGTGACGCTGATCATTTCTATATATATTTTGTATGGTCTATCTCGACTGGTTCTGGGTGTTACACACAACCACACAAACGCAATATACCCTCGACACAGAGTGTGTCGGGTATAAAAATTGAAAAAGAACCTGGTCTCTGTTAACGAAAGTCAGTATTGTCTATGAGCGTGGGGGAAAAAACACAAATAAAACAAGTAAGGGTGTTATAGTCAGGCGAGCCTGACACATGGGCGTAGCCAGGAATTTTTTTAGGTCTTTTTTCGAGGACAATTTCTCAAAAATCAATGAAAAAACGAGGAAATTTTTTTGAAAAAAAAAGTAGGACACATTTATTAACAATATAATATTGAGAGATACTTTAAAAGTATCATTTTTTGGTTTCTGAAAGTAGAGAAATATCGTTAGTATATGAAATGAATCAAATCGATTTTATAAATTTTTACCATTGATTTCGCGTTTTATAAATAGCAAGGTGTCATTTTTTCAAAATCGTCCGACAAATATGAAATCACATTTTTTTTAAAGAAAAATCTTCAGTCCTCAATTAAAAAAAAAGAAATTTTTTTTCCATGTGTAGAAGAAGATATGGAGCTATATATTATATGTAGCTTTTTCGGGAAAATTTATTTTATTTATGTGTCGTTTGCATACAAAGTAATTAATTAACGGGGGTTATGTTGATGTTTTTTCATGTGATTGATAAGTCTCTAAAAAAACAAGTAAAGAAGTTAACATCGGCTAAGCCGATTGCACACATACCTTTTCCTCAGCCTGAAATATGTTAAAACATTAACGAAAATTCCTGCCGTTTTCGTTGTTCTAGCTTGGATATCTATTTATACCTTATCTGTACTTCGATTTAGCTTCTCAAACTCGAAATTATTATTAAGCACAAATTTTTCGCGGATGGTGGGCATGGTCAAGTTTTAACCGTTAGAGGACATTTTGTCTAGCTGCGAAATCCTCAATTCAAAATAGTGAAAATCAAAATTTTGCGAATTTCGCGAATGGTGGTCTTGATCAAATTTTAACTCTTAGAGGACATTTTGTTTAATTGCTAAATACTCATTTCAAAATAGTGAAACTAAAATTTTTGCGAATTTCACGAAATGTGGTCATGGTCAAAATTTATCCATAAAGGATGACTTTATTTGGCGGCAAAATACACAATCAGAAGAAGCCAAAAAATCATTTTTGTATTCAGATATGAGAATAAGAGAAAGAGTGTTTTTTTCTAATGTGTAGGATGATGACCATAGTTATAGCGATGTCGCAATTTTTTTTCAGTGAAAGCTTAAGTCTACATAGTAGCTATACGCACACCAAATTTCAATAAGCTGGGATGTATAGTAAAAAAGTTATCCAGGAAAAACGTTAAAAATCTTGATTTTTGAAACTTCTGAACCACTTCCCACGACCCAAGAAACGACTACAAAAAAAATTTGTATGCAGTTTTGCGGACATTTACCTGGTTCAAGTCCGTGCCAAATTTCAATATGATATCTTTCATGGCTTAGGAGTAAATTACGAAAAACTTAAGTGTGACCGACAGACAGACAGACAGACAGACAGACAGACACGGCTAGATCGACTCCTCTTGTCACCCTGATCAAGAATATATATATATGTCTATATCTATCGCAACTCCTTTGGTATGTTACATACTCCGTGCCAAACTTAATATACCCTTTCCTTCGGAAAAGGTATAAAAATATAAATATTAAATATATCAATAAGGTTCTGGTCTGTATAGCTTTAAAACCGTCGAAATTCGGAAATGCTCATTTTGGAAATCGTTTGCCACACCCTAAAATAAACTCGATTTAATAGTTAGTCCCCATTTCGGAAAGACCTTCAATTACCTTTCAAAATTCTTTTGGCCCAAGCCAAAAAGGACCAATATTATGGAAACTATCAAGGAAAAACGAAATTCCCCATACAAAAAAATCGTGTTTTTTGCCATTTTCAGAGCACGATGCCACCCCTTAAAAACATTTTGTTTTGAAAATCTTTTATATTTTTAATTTTGTCATAATATTAACTTTCGAAAATCAGTTGGCTTCTGATTGTGTATTTAGCCGTCAAATAAAGTCGTCACTTATGGTTAAATTTTAAACATGACCACAATTCGAAATTCGCAAAAATTTGATCTTCACTATTTTGAATTGAGTATTTTTCAGCTAGACTTAATCCTCTTACGGTAACATTTTGACAATGATTAACATCCGCGAAATTTGCAAAAATTTGATATTGACTGGACAACACAAGAATTTACCCAATACACACATTTTTTTTTTTTTTGCCCGACTGCAACAGAAGAAGGGTAATGTTTTAACATATTTTAGGCTGAGGAAAAGGTATGTGTGCAATTGGCTTAGCCGATGTAAATTTCTTTACTTGTTTCTTCTAAAAACTATATAAAGTGCATTGCCACGCGTATTTATGCAGTAATAAGCTTGAAAACTAGTAGGGTACTGTACGGTCAAGCTTGCCCCACAGTACCACTCTCACTTGTTTTTTCTAGATTTTCAATAAAATTACGATGACTAACCCATTAAAAAAAAACGGGGAACTCCGTCTCAATAAAATTAAGATGATTTCTAGTAAAAACAAGAGGAAAATCTTCTCAATTAAATTAAGATGATTTCTAGTAAAAATAAGAGGGAATTTCTTTTCATTAAAATTAAGATGACACCCCATTAAAACTAGAAGTTTTGCAACTGAATAATTTTACGATGATAATCGGTTAGAAACAAGCAGTTTTGCCTCTCATTTGCACTTTTTATGACATAAAAAAGAGAAGAAGAAGAGAGAATAAGAAGTTTCCCCCTTATTTTTACTAGATTTCCTTTTCAATAAAATTAAGATGATTTGTAAGCTAAAATTAAGATGACTTTCTACTAAATATTTCTTCACTCTTTTCCCCTGTCACTCTCCTTGGTCGACATGCAATTTAAGATGGAAATCCTCTTAAATTTAGGGGACATTTTTCGCTCTGTGCGTTTTTCTGCCATTTTGCGAATTGTCCTCATTTGTTATAAAAATTTTCATTGATACTCCTTTTTTCCCGCTTTTTTCCTAAATTGTCCTCGTTTTTTACGAGAATTCTCTTTGAAAAGTCCTCGTTGTTTCAGCATTTTCTCCAAATCTCCTCGAGGACAAAGATTAATTTTTTCTTAAAAAACGCAGAATTTTTCGAGGACATTTGGCTTAGGTTGGGGCATTTGCCCCTACCTTCCCCCCCTGGCTACGCCCATGGCCTGACAATAGAATACCCGACACAGACACTTATGTTCGAATAATTTTTAATATCAAGAGGTGTTTAAGGACATATTGCGCCCATATACCGACTTTTGTTAAATTTCTTTATAAAAACCGCCCATTTGCCACGCCCAATTTTTCAATTTTTTTGGGATTCTAATCGGAGGCCTTAATATACGTTCGAATTCTAAGTTTCAGTAAAATATCTCAAAAAATCCGGTTTTGGGGCAGTTTTGAGATTTTTGTGACAGACCCTTTTGGGGAGGACGTTACTGGCTATCACGGAAGCATACGTGCCAACTTTCGTTCAAGTCCCATTTGTATTTCGGGTGTAGGAGACAATTTTCGAAAAACGCCCTTATGCCACGCCCACTTTTCAAATTTTTTGAAATTATATTACGTGCCTTTAAACATGTTCAAATACCAAGTTTCATCAAAATATCTTGAAAAACTCAGGTTTTAGAGCAGTTTTTGTGATTTTCATAACAGACCCTAGTACTAGAGGTACCCCTAAAAATGGTCCGATCGGCTCCATTCTCGAACTTGTTCTTACTCATGTCCCCGTGAGCACGCATACCAAATTTTGTCAAGATAGCTCAACTCCTTCGATAAGATAACTGTATACAAACAGACGGACAGACGGACGGACATGTCTAAATCGAATCTCCTGGTGACGCTGATCATTTCTATATACATTTTGTATGGACTATCTCGACTGGTTCTGGGTGTTACACATAGGGCTGCCAGATTTGAAACACCACATAAAAGTACATCCCGCAAAAAAATAAAGTACAAGGAGGAAAAAAAGAGTACAATTTTAGTTTTTCATTTATTATGAAATTAAAAAAAAAAACAAATTAATTCTTTTTAAAACGTAAAATGTCGTAAAAAAAGCCCTTTTTTTTTTTTTTTAGCTATTTTTATATTTCCTTGTTTTAAACGGGTGTGCACACCAAAATTTTCCGGTGTGTTTCCGATGTGAACACAAATATTTACACGTTGGGACCGAATACACACCAAACCATGTCTACAGACACGTTATGCACGTCTATAGCTTGCGAAATGCAAAAAAGTAAGTACTCACATGCAATTCAGAACCGGATACCAGTTTTTATGGATTTCAACAAGAACTGGAACGATATACTGTAGATGAAGACATTTGCATACTCGTATATATTTTTATCAATTTGTTAAACTTTGATTTCTTTGATATTGTTGTTTTCTTTGTACTTATATTATAAGACCATTTGTAAATGAATGTGGCTGGGATTTTTTTACTTAGCAATTTTTCTCCGCGGAAAACGATTTGCTCTTACCGTCGATAATAGGGAGAATTTGATGATATTTGCTTAAAAATTTTCGAAATTCTTGCTCCTTTTACGTTTTCTTCTCTGCTTATATAGAATGGGAGAAGTTTTTTTCAAATCCGCAGCGAAAAATTCCTCGGGAATATTTAAAATCGGACGGTGTTTGATAAAGCAGAACCAAAATAAAATATAAAAATAACAACCTTTTTTTGGGCCGTTTTCAAAATTTGTTTGGCCTTTTTTAGCCTTTTTTTGAGCTTATCTAGCCAGTTTTCATTTGTAAAGGGCCCTTTATACGGTCATATATGTTCGTGGATTTGTTGGGTATGATGAAAAGTATGTGTGTGTAAACACAAAAAAAGCAAGTTCTACAACATGCTCGCCGGTTTTCAAAAATTTTTGATTTTTCTGTCGGTGTGACGAACAAGCTTTATAATGTAAATGGCTGCATCATGTACACAGTATATATCTAATATATCGTCGATAATAAGTGCTGCTACTAATGTGCGTGCCATCTTTTCTCGCTGAAAATTAAAACGAAATGAAGTTTTATGAAATGTTCGTCCAAGTAGGGGGGATATGTTCGTTCTGGATGTGCAACTTTTTTTGTATGGAAAATCGGAAAAAGACGCACATTGAAGATCTAGAAAATTTTTGTTGATTTGTATGAGACGTCTCACATTTGAGATCTAGAAAATTTTTTTCATTTGTATGAGAGGTCGCACATTTGAGATCTAGAAAATTTTTGTTGATTTGTATGAGAGGTCGCACATTTGAGATCTAGAAAATTTTTTTCATTTGTATGAGACGTCGCACATCTAGAAAATTTTGGTTGGTTTATATGAGATGACATACATTTAGGTCTTTGGAAATGTAGGAAGTTTATATGAGATGACATACGTTTAGGTCTTTGGAAATTTTTGGAGGTTTATATGAGATGACATACATTTAGGTCTTTGGAAATTTTTGGAGGTTTATATGAGATGACATACATTTAGGTCTTTGGAAATTTTTGGAGGTTTATATGAGAAGGTTCGCATTGAGCCTCATTGAAGAGGTGAGAAACTGTGCGGTAGGAGAGCATATATAGTTCAATATGTAAACATTGGGTTAGAGCTGGAGTTGACTTATCGCTACTGAAGTCATTGAGATGAAGATAAGGCATGATTTTTTAGCCAGAACAAGTTGAAGCTTGCCTCATTGAATGTTTTGAAAAATTAGTACATATATGTGTGAGTATGGTGTGGGTGAGAAGCTGTGCGGTAGGAGAGCATATATAGTTCAATATGTAAACATTGGGTTAGAGCTGGAGTTGACTTATCGCTACTGAAGTCATTCAGATGAAGATAAGGCATGATTTTTTAGCGAGAACAAGTTGAAGCGTGCCTCATTGGATGTTTATTCAAAAATTTTTCAAGTTCAAGTTCAGTTCAATCAGGGCGATATTTTTGGGATTGAAGAATGTTTTGAAAAATTAGTACATATATGTGTGAGTATGGTGTGGGTGAGAAGCTGTGCGGTAGGAGAGCATATATAGTTCAATATGTAAACATTGGGTTAGAGCTGGAGTTGACTTATCGCTACTGAAGTCATTGAGATGAAGACAAGGCATGATTTTTTAGCCAGAACAAGTTGAAGCGTGCCTCATTTTATGTTTATTCAAAAATTTTTCAAGTTCAAGTTCAGTTCAATCGGGGGAATATTAAAATCAAAAATTTTTCAAGTTCAAGTTCAGTTCAATCGGGGGAATATTAAAATTTTTTGGACAAGAAAAACAAACAGTTGCATCCCGTTTATTTCTTAAGAAAAATTTTATGGATAAGAATTGTACAACATGAGCAAAGTTGTGAAGCGAAGTGTGCATAAAATCAGATTTTTCTCCTTTGACGTTGCCATTCTTTAAAGTGAAATCAAACAGTTCAGTTTAAATTTATCAAAAAATCGATCGTGAGCGTCGGTT
Organism: Chlorops oryzae; assembly: GCA_020466095.1. Taxonomy (NCBI): domain Eukaryota; kingdom Metazoa; phylum Arthropoda; class Insecta; order Diptera; family Chloropidae; genus Chlorops; species Chlorops oryzae. Next base: position 111,987,924 of record CM035806.1, read on the forward strand.
TCGAAAGTAGTGTCATCTTTAAGTGTATAAAATCGCCGTGGACTTGTCCAATCCGTATCGTGATCCTCGTATTGGTACTTTCTTCAAATTAAAAACGAAAAAATCGATCGTGAGCGTCGGTTTCGAAAGTAGTGTCATCTTTAAGTGTATAAAATCCCCGTGGACTTGTCCAATCCGTATCGTGATCCTATCGTATTGATAGAGACTAACGTCCATCATCATCAAAGTTTACACTCAAAGACGATCGCAGACAATTCCGCCGTCAAACCCCCAGGTATGTAACCCTTTGCATCCTTTTCTGAAGTGTGCACGTAGCATTTAATATTTTTATTTAATGTAATATATTTTATATGTATATTTATTCCTTTCATTCCTACTGGGAACGTAGGGTTGAATTTAATATCATATTTTGCTTTTTTGTTTCTAGAATATAAAATTTAACAATCAAAATGAATAAGGCTTGCGAAATTTGTTTAAAGGAGTTTTCTTCGGAAGCGGGTATGAAACGCCATAAAAGGGCAATGCATTTAAAGAACAATTTTTTATGCGAATATTGCGGTGTTATTTTAAAGAATCATTTTACTCTCAAACGACATTATGAGACAACTCATAGTATGGAATTTCCAAACCAAGACCAAAACGATTCTGATATTCTGTGCGAATATTGCGGTATTAGATTTAAAAACCGTTTTGCTATAAAAAGTCATTATGAGACACTTCATGGTACGGAATTTCAAATCCAAGATCAAAACATGTCTGATGAAAACCTTATCACGAAGAAATGTGAACGGGTTTTATTGTCGTGAACAAGTTTTTTGCTCAAAGGCTTATGATGAAATAAATAAAATGTGCTACAAATCAATGCTTTATATTAAGTGTGCTTTACAATTTCACCAGTCATCGGTTTGTATGTAATGACACGATCATGTATAAGAACACAATATGCCGAAGTGTTTGGTTTAATGTTTTCAAGAGTTTTGAACATTATACGAATATCGAGAGCACCTGTTTTAATTTCTTCATTTTGATGCGATGTGTCAATAACAATTATTGGACATTCTTTAAACTTTTTGCAGCATAAAAGTGGGTGTGACTCAATCATGTAATAACTTTGTTGAAACCTTGCATACATTTCATATAAGAGAGCATATCGATTACGAGACAAATTTAAATTAAGGTCATCGTATGGATATGAAACAGAGTTTAAATGTACTTTTAAATCGGTTAAGCTACAGTTTGTAAACTTTTCTCCATTCTCGAAAGCGATAAGAATAAAACGAGGACGCTCACTTTGTGTTCCTACTTTTATGTTCCATGTATGATTTGTACTTTGAGGTAGCTCTGGATAAAAGTAACATTCCCAACTACGAAATGATATAGGTAGAGGAATATCCTCTTTAATAGTTGTATAGATTTTCAATTTGGCTGCATCGGATAATTGAATTTGGGGAACCTTCCAAGCAACATTTAAGAGCTTTAAGTTAATGTTATCCTTTTCACTCTCTTCCGTAGTATAGACAGACTTATCATTTGATCTAGAACGTAGCAAGATAAGCTCATGTTTTGAATTTATCATAATTTTATCAAAGTCTTCGGCAAAGCCCATCAACATTTTTAGTGGTACGCAAAAATTGAAATAGCCATTATTTATAGCTGGTTTAATATTTTCTTCCGGAGACCAACCGGCATTTTCCAACATTGTACTTGTATTTTTGTTTAAGGATACAAGATTTTTTAAAGTAGAAGTTTGACCCAAGTACCGTGTGCGATCAATTTCGACACCATTCATTTCATAACGTATTTCCTCAAATAGATATGCAATACAATTATTTCGAAATTTAACTCCTTTGGGTTCTGCATTTTCGGAACCAATTGAAACAACCCCCTCAATGTACAGTAAGCTTTCATGAGGTAGAACGTAGAGATCTTGATTTTGAATTGCTATCCGTATCTCATCATTGTTGTTAAAGGATTGCAAATATGGTTGATATGTGTGAAATTCTTTCTTCGTAATAGACTCATCGAAGACGGGTTGTTCTCCAACTCTCAAGATATTATTCATTTCTTTTTAATGTAAGTAAATCCCAATGATTGTAAAAAGTTTCTATTTTTAATACTTAATGGCTTTTTTATAAGAAATTTTTCTTTGCTTATTCTTGACGCGTTATGTACAAGAGATGAAGATAAACTGATAGAAGAACCATCGTTCACACCATTTTTATTAAATATAATCATAGCTGATGCTAATTATTCAACAGGTTTCAAATGGAGTCTTAATGTAATTGTTTCTCCTTGAAAATTTAATAATACACCGTTTTCGTTAACAAGTCTAACTGCAATTGAACCTATCTCTTTGACGATCACAGGCAAATAGATAACATTATTTGGAATTATGTCTATTTTATATCCCGGTTCAACATTTATAGAGAATTCATGTAAGGTGTGTGCCAAGGTACTGTTAACATATGAACCGCCCACAATGTTGCACTCAATACGTACAACATTGTTTTGGGTAATCATTAAACTTGTATCCGATATATGTGTTTCATCAGGTTTAAGTTGACGCTTTGAAAATCCCAAAAGCGATCCAATGCTTCTCTCTCTATCAAAATAAATTATATCTTTTTCAGAGAAGATTTCAGCTTTTAATGTATTATTATTGGCCTTTATACTTAATGTAGCACCAGCTGCTGCTGCTTCTTGATTTTCGTATGCGTCTAAAATATATTTCACAATATCATCGAACTCATATGACCCGATAGGAAGCTCGATTACATGCTTGCCAATGTGAAAAAGGTTATTTTTTTCATCAATATTCGGTATTGAGTAATATGTATGAAAATCAATCAGTCCACAAACATATTCCTTTTTAAGCTCTATGGGAGGAAAATAATTTGCTGTAAGAATTGAGGAATTTCCAGTCAAAGTCAATGTTCTTGACATCTTGAGGGGTTGAGATAGTAAAGTAAACTGAATCAATCAAAGAAATAAAACTTCTTTTTATAAAATTTTTTCATAGTATATCATATTTATTTATCCAAGAGTTGTGACTATCGGAAAACCCCAACCATTTTACATACACTTTATCACCCCGCTTCTTTATAACTTTCTCAACTAAATACATGTGAGGAAAACGTGATTTTTGCAATTCTTGTGTATAGAAAGCACCCTTAATTACATTTCCCTGATAGTCTTCTAGAATATAAGTACATGGATTGGTATTTTGAATCTTATTTATCTTGAAGATTTCCGTTGTCCAATTGGGTGTGTAACCTTTCTCAAAAACATGTTTATATTTGCTTATTCGAACGTAATCGTTTACATGAAATTTAGGCTTATTATAGACTTTCAGACGGTTGTAAATCGTTTTTAGAATTGTTGCTGCATTTAAAGAATTCACTTTATCGGGTGCAATTTTTATTGTTCTGTGGACTTTTCCATTGTACTCTTTAGTCAATTTTTGATATTCATCAATCCATTTGTAAGAACCGCGATTACTGAAGCCCTTCCACATCATATTTTTCAAAGTGCGATTAAATCGTTCAACTATCGAGGCTTTCATTACACTATAGGTAGAGTAGTGATTTATTTTGTTTTGTTTCATTAAAAGTTGAAACTCTTTATTGAAGAATTCCTTTCCATCATCTGTTTGCAAATTTTTAGGTTTTCGACCGCATTCAAATACACTTTTCATTGCTTTGGTAACATCAGGAGCTGTTTTCGACTTTATCGCAACGGTCCAGGCATATTTGGAGAAAGTGTCAATGATTGTGAGTAGGTAGCGATAACCTTTGTTGAATGTAGAGTAATTACCCATTTCCACTAAATCAGCTTGCCAAAGATCATCAATATCTTTGGTTATAACAGCTCTTCGTTTAAAATTTCGTCGTGCCTGTCGATGGAGCTCCTCAACTATTTGATATCGACTCATCTTGAAGATGGTATTGTGTGGTTTTGGTTTGGTTTTTGAATAATGTTTTGATTAGAAATCATTGAAAACAAAACATTTTCCGTACCTTCTAAACGCTTCTCAACATATTCCATATACACCTTAAACCTCTCATCAATATCGCGTTCAATAGATTTAATTTTTTCATAAACGGTTTCAATTTCTTTATTACGGTGACTTTCATAAGCTTTAATTGAATCCTGAAATTCAGTTCGATACGCATCAAGACTTAGAATTACAAAATTTTGCGTTGCAGCGTCACCCTTTACTATTGGATCTTTAAGATTTCTGATGCGTTTAAAATGAGCGTTGAAGCTGTGATCTCTGCTAGCGCTTAGAGTCAATTCCGTATTAAAACTTTTTGACTTGGATGTATTGTTATTATATCGACCGAATTTGTCCACGCTCATCTTTTTATTTTTCGTCGAGTTTTCATTCAATTATGTCAGCTTCTTTAAGCTCTTCAATAATTGAAATAATTTCGTTGTTATGATTATTATGTCCTGCAGATTGTGATGCTATGAGTAGTCGTAAACGATTAACCAATTCATTTGGGTCATCCCAATATATATAGTTGATTGGATTCAAATTTAAATTCATTAAACCAAATCCTTCTTTCTTCACATCTAAGTTTGAGTTTGACCCTTTACTCTCCACATCTTTGATTAAAAATTGAATAATGTTAAGATACTTGGGTCCTTTGTTTCCATTGACTTGACCACGAGATGTATAGCCACGTCTATAGGCATTAGTTTTCAATAGAATTTTCTTATACAATTTTAAATCCGGTTCAGTATATTCGATAGGATTTTTTGTGAACATTAACTGAAAAAGTCCTGGTGTCATTGTAAATGTTTCGTCACCAATTTGAACTTGATTAGAACTTTTGAATGATATTTTTGAGTCTCCAAACATCAATTGCTTTTCCGAATTGTAATTCAATCCAAATATTCTATCTAGACTGTTTTGCTTTTCTAGTAGATCAAAATTCGGTTCATTTAACAAATTACTGACTTCTCCTTCTTCTTCTTCCATGGCTTTAATAGTGTTTGATTTATTATCATCATCATCAACGTCATCATCATTGCTATAAAATTGATCATTGCTTTCTTCATCATCATCATAATCTTGAACAGAATCAACACTATTAGACCTTTTTGGTGTACTAGTTTCAATCTTTGGTAGTTTATTAATTTTTTTCCTCCTATCTTTTTTCATCGGTCTTTTGAATAAATTTTTTTTGTTGAAAGTTGAAATATTTGCTTTAGAGTTTTTAACCAAATCATTTACTATTTCATTTTTAACTTTAGTTTCTGTAAGCAAATCCTTAATTGGAGCTGTGATTGGTAGAAAAGTTTTTTCCAGATTTTCTGCTGCGCTTAAATCATTAATTTTAATGGCTTTGAACTTATTCCTCAAAACTTTTCTCGTCTGAATAATTTTGGAAAGTAATTCATCATCCATGACTTTGTTGTTGCTACTGATAATGACGCTCTCAATGAACTGTTTGCATTAATGGTTAAATTATTAATGAGATCATTTAAGTGTCCATGACATCTTTTATATTATAAATTTTCCTCAATTTAATTGCCACCTTCCGTGGCGTAGTGGTTAGGAGTATGTCGTTGTCATACATCTATAGGCTCAAAGCGAGATGTTTAACTCTCGACACAGGTAGAAACTTTAGAAAATCCTATTTATTCTCTTCCTCTCTCTTTCACTGTAACTTCTACATTGCAATTAATCGGGAAATAAGTGATAAAATATAACTCTCTATCTCTCTCTCTCTCTCTCTCTCTCTCTCTCTCTCTCTCTCTCTCTCTCTCTCGAATAGAGAAAAGAAAAAATAAAATTGTATACAGTTTATAAAAATATATTTTATTAGTTTTCAATCGGGTACAGTAGTTTGCAGTTGTAATAATGCATTGACCATATGTAAAACTGTATATATGTCGTTTGGAAAAACATATTTGCTACTGCATCGTGGATATACTATTGCTTTAAGACGTAGAATAAGTCGTGATATTTGCAATATTGCATTCAACTCATCTTGATGAATAGTATGATTGTTGGTATGACGTAAGCATATTAATGGACAATTAGGCGACCAGCGTATATGTTCTGCTAGAGGATCATCATTTATTTTCCATTTACAAATTTCCACTGTGCAAAAGTAACATTTTGCAATATCTTCACTGCCAGTGTAAAACATTCCAAATTGTGCAAGCCTTCTTGTATCCATCCAGCCCAAAGGCCAATTTTCGAAAGTTTTTAGGCGCTCGCTCTCATAGCACATTCGATCGGTCATATCCAAAGGTTCAACATTCTTTACACTCTGGATTGATGGGGGCCAAAACGAGTCTGTTCCTCGATGAACAGGTCTGTTTATTGTTGTTGCTGTTGAACAGATCTGCTTATTGAACAGGTCTGTTCCATAATGAACAGGGCTGTTTGCTGTCGATGAAGAAGAAGAAGAAGGATGACTATTGAACTGATCAGATTGTTGCTTGACTCCAAACATTGTTGTTGAACTGCTTGATCTGTTTTTGAAACTGAACATTTTGTTGTGCATACACTTTGCTTTTATAGATGAATAAATATGTTGAACCCTTTTCTAAATCGTCCACTATTTAATGAATCATCTTTGCTAATGGCGAGAAACCCATATTTATCCTTCCAACATTCAGTACAAATTTTTAAAAAATCTTGAAATGACATATCAGTACCAACATGATCATTATAAATATGTCTTATGTTCGTTTCATCTTGTTTAAACATGATAATTAAGTTTGCATTGTCACGAATCAGATGTTTTGGTATTCGAGTATAAGTTTGGCATAGATAAAAGCTATCAATATTATTGTGCCGACCCATACAGAAATAATTTCGTATATTGTTCTGTTTTTCACATGCAACATCATCGAAGATAAAAATAGAATCTGATTTTGCTTTTTCTGGAGCTAGAACTTCTTCATTATCTGAGAAGGTGTAAAAGCCCATTCCTTTTATTGGTTTTATAAGTTGTTGAAGATATCGATATTTCGGTTGATGCAATGACTTTGAATACAAGTATACATTTTTAAATCTAAGACCATTGGGACTTTCAATAAGACTCAGCATAATGTTGGTTTTTCCACAATTCGATGGTCCGACAATTAGTGCACGTATTGTGTTTGGTAGCAATGAACTATGACGTATTTGTGACAATTTATCATTTGAAATCGTTTTTAGGTCTAAATTTTTCACCGAAATATTCATTTGTTGTCGTATGAAACGCATTTTACTCTTTTAACTAACAACAATGATATAAAAGCGATTCCTTTTATACTTTTTTGTTCAGAACGCTTTTGACCGTTGATTTGTGTGCTATACAAACAAACAAAAATTTATAAATGCTTGTTAGCAGCAAAAAACTATTTAGTCGTAAACGTAAAGCCGTTGGAAAAGGATTAATAAATAACCTTATTAATAAACTGCCAATTGAACTTCATTTACCAGGCTATCAGTTTTGTGGACCGGGAACTAAACTCGAAAAACGTTTAGCAAAAGGAGACAAGGGTATAAATCTTTTGGATTCTGCATGTAGAGAACACGATATTGCCTACTCTAAATTCAAAGACTTACCTAATCGCCGCATTGCCGATAAGATTTTAGTTGAGAGAGCTTGGGAGAGAGTAAAAGCTCCAGATTCGAGTGTCGCAGAAAAGGCAAACGCTTGGTTTGTCACAAACGCAATGAAAACCAAACTGAAGATAGGTGGTAGTCTTCGAAAAAACAGTAATCGAAAACTAAAGACTGTGAAGAACAAAAAGAAGAAATTCTGTACTAAAATTTTCACTACTGCAATAAAAAATGCTACAAAAGTTTTAAAAAATGCAAAACCAATTGATATGAATGATGCTATTCAAATTGCTGAGAAATCTTTATCATCTACTCTTAAGAGGAAAAATCGTAAAGTTCTACCTCGTATAATCCCTGTACCAAAAGTGGGTGGATTTTTACCATTAATACCAATTTTAGCGGGTATTGCAAAACTTGGAGGAATAGTATCTGGAGGCATGTCGATTGCAAATATGATAAAAAATATAATATCTGCAAAGGATAAAAAGCCCAAGGAACCTGTTGCCATTGGAAATGGGCTTTATTTAAAACCCTATAGAAATGGATATGGTTTCTATCTTCGTCCTTATTCAAAAAACTAATTAGCACTCTACCCAAAAGAGCCCTAACCGAGGTCGACCTAAGAAAATATGCCGCTAACTTGAAATCTTTCAGAGGAGTTTTTATGCGAAATACTTTACCAAGACGTCCTCATAAGATTGAATGTGGAATAATTAATCTGGATTCTTCAGATGGAGATGGTACTCATTGGGTAGCATATTTTAAAAATAATACTGTTACGGAATATTTTGATAGTTTTGGTAACCTTCCACCACCGAAAGAAGTTGTCAAATATCTCGGTGCAAATAATTTAAGATACAACTATAAACAACATCAGCAATACAATTCATATAACTGTGGTCATTTGTGTTTAAAGTTTCTGTATTCACAATCATGCAACAATTAAATAAAATATCAATTTTAAATACATAAAAAGTTTCTTTTATTTATAATTTGATAATATCTGATAATTATAAACCATTACATATATTCCATTAATTCAATATCTTTAGCAATACTCATGAGTTCGTCATCATTTACAGCAATCTTATAGTGTCCCCAAGCATAAGTATTTTTTTTATCTTCTTTAACAAATCTTTTATCATCATTGTTACTTAAAACTAATTTCGTAAATAATTGTGTATAAATTTTATGAAATTTTGATTTAAAAAAATACATATCGCGAACATAATATTTATCTTCTAATAAACATAATTTATAATCATTAATACTCAATTTATTGAGTACGCATCTTTTAACACCTTTCGACTTTTTTATTTCTTTCGTATCTGTTATATCTAAGGAATACATTTTGGGACGTAGACCCACAAATTCTCTAATTATTTTTCCATTAGCTTCGTCTTTCATCATTCCTAATATTTTTTTATTTTTTAAAGGTAAATTATATGGATTTTTGGGAGGATATTCGGACGTATCAAAACGCAAATCAATATCGTTGGATATATCTGAATAAAAGTCATCCGTCTTTATTGTGTATATAAAGGAATCCGTATCCATATAATTTAGTAAAAGGTTTTCATTATATTTGGGTTTCATATAGTCGTAATGGAAATCATACATTAGAAATTTCGATAACTCGAGTACTATAAAACCTAAATATAACGGTTTATCATATGTAACATGATCCCGATCTAATTGAATTGCTATCATAGAGTCGCTGAAATGTTTAACGCTGCGAAATGTTGGATGTGCTATAAGAGCACGAGCACCTAAATGTCGTCCTCTACTTTCCCATTCACTCACAATTTTTATGTTTTTCCTTTTATCTACATTTTCCATAGTTTTACCGTAAACCGAATTGTTGAGTAATTTAAAAAAATTCTTCTCAAAATCACTCTTAGAGAGCGTTCTATGATGAGTATTTAAGTCAATGTAGCTCTTTAACCAAGGTGACTGTTTAAACTTTAAAACTCTATGAACTTTTATTAGTTTCATTCCATTCTTAATACATTGTTGTAGAACTCTATAGTGAATGATATAATTTCGTTTATCTGTTAAGTCTGTTATTAGTTTCGATGTCCTTGAACCACCAACTTTTTTATTTTCCGCACAAAAAGGAAAATCATTATGATAATCATGAATTCCTTGGGGATAATCTAAATCTACTTCTAAAATATACCCATATAAAGCTTCTGAATCTATTTCAAATATATTAAAACTTTCAATGTCTTCTACCCATCCAAATTCTCCAGTAGGTAGGTACTGAGACATTGCCCAACCATACAAGTTGTTCGCATCTAAGTATACAATATATTCAGATGGTTTGGTGGAATCAAAATCAGGCATATATTTGTTGTTGGCTTTAGAATGTCGTTTTGAACATTGGACAATACCACCTCTGATTCCTTTTTTAACGAAATCATACATACTTATATCTGTAAATAGTTCGAGTTCTATTTTTGTTGATTTCAACATTGCATCCCAAGATAAGCCCGGAATAGTTATGTATTGACAAGGATCCAAATCATAGATACTTTTACATATTTTTCGAAAATTTTCTAAGATATCGGTTAGGAGAAATACATCTGTTTTTAAATAGAGAATCATGTAGTCTTTCAATGATTGACAATTTAATGTATTCCATACATTTACAGCATGACTATAGTCCTCAATAGAACACTCACTATTATTTAGTATATTGAAAAATTTCTCACGGGGAGGTAGTTGATTTTCTTCAAGACGTTCAATTGAATCTAAATATTCATAGGGAAAGACACCCTTTCTTTTAAGTAAAGAAAACTGTTCAGTGTTGGGATACATTGATCTGAGTACGTGAAAATCTTCAGATCGCAAGTTTTGAGCTAAGCTTTCTAAGCTTGCTGTCATGAATCTATAGGAATCTACAAAACGAATTTCCATGCGTTCATTCTTGAGATTATCCCCCATTGGAATGTATTTCGATAGTGAAATGTAAAGCTCTTTATTGAGTGGAATTACTCTTATGTCTCCGGGAATGGAAGTGAGTTCTTTTACAAATAAATGACAGTCGTAGGCGGAAAAATTATGAAAGAAAACTGGAATAAATTTCGATATCTGATATTTCAAATTACATTCTGAATGAGCTGCTCCACGAAAATCTCCAGTAAAATGACAGTGATCTGCAACTCGATCATTAATAAGATCTTCATTACAGATATGACATACTGAACTCTCCACTAAGTTTTTCATTTGTTCTTTTGTAAGAGAATTCATTGGTTTACAAACACTTAAATAGTTGCTATAAAGAAATTTACAATCATTTACTAATTTCTTTATAAACACTTCAACACAATCCTCTCCCGTATATATCCTAAACTTATCCAAACTTTCATCAAATTTAGATTTAATAAAATAAGCGAATGCCATTGGCTTATGATGCTTAGTGCTAACAACTTTCTTCGAATCTTTAATATTTATATTTTCCAAAATGCACTCAAAATCGGCGTAAATAACAAAAGGTACATCTAGTTGCTTTTTTTGAGCACGAAACTTTAAAATTTTATTGTCCTCGTCTGGCAGCTTTGTTACGACATGATTACATACCAATTTATGAGCTTCCAATCGTTCCTTGGATAAGGTGTATTGAAGACAGCCATGACAGAGATGTTTCATTCTGTGATTTGCAGAAAGTTGAGAGCTGATTAATCTACAAAAATAAAATTAAAAGAAAAAAAAAAAAATAATAATAATAATAATAATAATAAAAATAATAAAAAATTAAATTAATAAAGATAAATATTTTGGGTTACCAACCTTGAAATATTTTTAATCCATATATAATGCGTTTGATTGTTTTCCTTCTCAAAAAACAATAGATTTATATGCTTCTGTTGTTCTCCTCTGGTACAATAATACGGTCCAACAATCGCTTTACTCTCCTCATTCAATCCAAAAACATTTATACTTATTTCTGGATTATTCTCCTCAAAAATTTTAATTTGATTCAATGTCAATGGAAATGATAAGTTGGAGAAATTAAGCAAAGTTCCATCTGGGGTAGTAATGTGATCCAATTTTATATTTAGCTTATAATTTGAGCATTTTTCCAGATTTCGACCTGTTTGAAAGGACGATATCACTGCCCATTTGAAGCAGTTCTCATCTTTATTTTTAACATTTATACAAGCATGTTTTTTCTGAATCCATAATGGAAGCACTATATGACCAGATCCTCTCATGGGTCTATATTGGTTAATGTTCACTTCCAAGTGAACAATTCGTAAAAGAGACCATCCACTATCCCTTTCTTGAAAAACATTCATTTTTTCCAAAATATCTTTGCATTTCTTGGAAAAGTCCTCATTTATATCTGATGACTCCGTTAATATAGTCATTTTAGTTGAGAAAGATTTTATCATTATTTTTGTTTCTTCCTCATTTTGCTTGATTAGCAAATATTCGCAAAATAGTTCTATGTTAGATTTTATCGATGTATGCTTTAGAATTAGGTTGCTCAATGCGTCCAGAACTTCTGTTTTTGCAGCTGCAAAGAAATGTTCTGGAATGAGTATACTTTCATCCTTATTCACATAAACTAGAGTTTCCATTTTTTCGTTAAAAGCATGATTTATCCTCTTGAGGTTTTCACTAAAGTCAACCATGCTATTCTTTTTATGTTGATTGGTTCGCAGATGATAAGACCAATCTGTTATAATAACATCTACTTCACATGCTTCACATTTCTTCGTGATAAGGTTTTCATCAGACATGTTTTGATCTTGGATTTGAAATTCCGTACCATGAAGTGTCTCATAATGACTTTTTATAGCAAAACGGTTTTTAAATCTAATACCGCAATATTCGCACAGAATATCAGAATCGTTTTGGTCTTGGTTTGGAAATTCCATACTATGAGTTGTCTCATAATGTCGTTTGAGAGTAAAATGATTCTTTAAAATAACACCGCAATATTCGCATAAAAAATTGTTCTTTAAATGCATTGCCCTTTTATGGCGTTTCATACCCGCTTCCGAAGAAAACTCCTTTAAACAAATTTCGCAAGCCTTATTCATTTTGATTGTTAAATTTTATATTCTAGAAACAAAAAAGCAAAATATGATATTAAATTCAACCCTACGTTCCCAGTAGGAATGAAAGGAATAAATATACATATAAAATATATTACATTAAATAAAAATATTAAATGCTACGTGCACACTTCAGAAAAGGATGCAAAGGGTTACATACCTGGGGGTTTGACGGCGGAATTGTCTGCGATCGTCTTTGAGTGTAAACTTTGATGATGATGGACGTTAGTCTCTATCAATACGATAGGATCACGATACGGATTGGACAAGTCCACGGGGATTTTATACACTTAAAGATGACACTACTTTCGAAACCGACGCTCACGATCGATTTTTTCGTTTTTAATTTGAAGAAAGTACCAATACGAGGATCACGATACGGATTGGACAAGTCCACGGCGATTTTATACACTTAAAGATGACACTACTTTCGAAACCGACGCTCACGATCGATTTTTTGATAAATTTAAACTGAACTGTTTGATTTCACTTTAAAGAATGGCAACGTCAAAGGAGAAAAATCTGATTTTATGCACACTTCGCTTCACAACTTTGCTCATGTTGTACAATTCTTATCCATAAAATTTTTCTTAAGAAATAAACGGGATGCAACTGTTTGTTTTTCTTGTCCAAAAAATTTTAATATTCCCCCGATTGAACTGAACTTGAACTTGAAAAATTTTTGATTTTAATATTCCCCCGATTGAACTGAACTTGAACTTGAAAAATTTTTGAATAAACATAAAATGAGGCACGCTTCAACTTGTTCTGGCTAAAAAATCATGCCTTGTCTTCATCTCAATGACTTCAGTAGCGATAAGTCAACTCCAGCTCTAACCCAATGTTTACATATTGAACTATATATGCTCTCCTACCGCACAGCTTCTCACCCACACCATACTCACACATATATGTACTAATTTTTCAAAACATTCTTCAATCCCAAAAATATCGCCCTGATTGAACTGAACTTGAACTTGAAAAATTTTTGAATAAACATCCAATGAGGCACGCTTCAACTTGTTCTCGCTAAAAAATCATGCCTTATCTTCATCTGAATGACTTCAGTAGCGATAAGTCAACTCCAGCTCTAACCCAATGTTTACATATTGAACTATATATGCTCTCCTACCGCACAGCTTCTCACCCACACCATACTCACACATATATGTACTAATTTTTCAAAACATTCAATGAGGCAAGCTTCAACTTGTTCTGGCTAAAAAATCATGCCTTATCTTCATCTCAATGACTTCAGTAGCGATAAGTCAACTCCAGCTCTAACCCAATGTTTACATATTGAACTATATATGCTCTCCTACCGCACAGCTTCTCACCCACACCATACTCACACATATATGTACTAATTTTTCAAAACATTCAATGAGGCAAGCTTCAACTTGTTCTGGCTAAAAAATCATGCCTTGTCTTCATCTCAATGACTTCAGTAGCGATAAGTCAACTCCAGCTCTAACCCAATGTTTACATATTGAACTATATATGCTCTCCTACCGCACAGTTTCTCACCCCCTCACCTCTTCAATGAGGCTCAATGCGAACCTTCTCATATAAACCTCCAAAAATTTCCAAAGACCTAAATGTATGTCACCTCATACAAACTTCCTAAATTTCCAAAGACCTAAATGTATGTCATCTCATATAAACCAACCAAAATTTCCAAAGACCTAAATGTATGTCATCTCATATAAACCAACCAAAATTTTCTAGATGTGCGACGTCTCATACAAACGAACAAAAATTTTCTAGATCTCAAATGTGCGACCTCTCATACAAATCAACAAAAATTTTTCTAGATCTCAAATGTGCGACCTCTCATACAAATCAACAAAATTTTTCTAGATCTCAAATGTGCGACCTCTCATACAAATGAACAAAATTTTTCTAGATCTCAAATGTGCGACCTCTCATACAAATGAAAAAAATTTTCTAGATCTCAAATGTGAGACGTCTCATACAAATCAACAAAAATTTTCTAGATCTTCAATGTGCGTCTTTTTCCGATTTTCCATACAAAAAAAGTTGCACATCCAGAACGAACATATCCCCCCTACTCGTCCATGTAAACACAATAAGTTTTTTTATGACACACTTTGCATCATGCTAAGTTCGTGAACATATATGACCGTATAAAGGGCCCTTAAGAGTTGGCATGACTGGCTTTGCCACTTGCATCGTTTTCGAGCTACCAGACATCACAAAAAATGATGATACCCGCCGAAAAAAAATTTTCCCCAAAATGTATAGTACCTTTTCAGAAAAACAGTACAAAAAGAGTACGAAGCCAGAAAAAGAGTACATTTGCGTACTTTTTTGGAGTTTGTAAATTCAAAAGTACTTCTTGCAGAAAAAAGTACATGTACTCTTAAAAAAAGTACGAATGGCAGCCCTAGTTACACACAACCACACAAACGCAATATACCCTCGACACAGAGTGTGTCGGGTATAAAAATGTTCACAATAATTAATAACTTATTTTTCTATTCTAAACAAGTAAGGGTGTTATAGTCAGGCGAGCCCGACAATAAAATACCCGACACAGACACACATGTTTAAATAATTTTTGAACCACGCCCAAAAAACAGGACCACTAAGTAAGAATATTCAAGAGCTTTTTAAGACCATAAGGGGCCCCATATACCGACTTTTGTTAAATTTCTTTATTGTAGTATATCAGGAATGATATACGATTTACTTTATTTCAATTTTAAAACTAATTACAAAAGCACGTGTGTGTGCGCAGCTTATATCAATTCAAATGCGAGATATATTGTTTTGACATTCGTTAGCTTATAATTTATGCTTGTCAGATTATTGTTACACCTAGTCTACACAGGGTAGGTATGCCTTACGCTACATATACACTACATATACCCCCTTTTTTAATTTTTTACTTCACAATTCAATATTTCAACATTAATGGTAAGTATGTGTAATGTGTGTAATGGTTATTTGTTCTAATTGCTCGTTTTCCTTTCACGTAGGTTATATCTTTTGATTTTTAAGTTTTCATCGTCATTTTTGTTTTCATTTTCCTCAATAATTTCAGTGTTCGTTAATTTTTCGGCATTTTCATTAATATTAATTTCATTACATTCTTGTACAGCAATTTTTGGTTTCAATACATTAGATATTTGTAATTTATCATATGGATTTAATATGTCGAAACCATCGGTTTCTTTATAATCTCCCGAGCAGAAAAGTATTTGATTAGCATGTCGTTTCCAAAGTTTTTCATTACTGGTTTTTACAATAAATGTTTGTTTTCCAATTTTTTTGAATATTACAGCTTTTTTCCAAAAAATTTTTCCTGGAGTTGAATAATCTCGTACAATCACTGAATCGTTTACTTTAAAACGATTCTGATTTGAACCTTTATAATATTGTTTTTGTTTTTCCTGTTGGTTTAGTGATTTTGTTTCAATTTCTTCTTTTGTTTGCTCATTGACTTTTCTTCTTGGATTAAGTATATCCAGTCTTGTTCTCAATTTCCTATTAAAAAATAAATATGCTGGGGAAACTCCCGTGCTAACATGGACGGTGTTACGATAATCCAATAAGAAACGACAAAGATTGCTATTGAATTCTGACACTGGTTTGTTATGCATATTGCGCTTTAGTGCAATTTTGATCGTTTTCACTGTGTTTTCAGCTTGACCATTTGATGCAGGGTGCCCCACCGCTGATGTCAAATGTTCTATCTTATTTATTTTTAAAAAATTTTCGAACTCTTTCGAGACGAAAGCCGTTCCATTGTCAGATACTATCGTTTTCGGTAGTCCGAAACGCGCGAACACATCTCTTAAAACTGCAATCACTGCTCGACTTGTAGTGTTTTTTCCCATGTCTATACATTCAGCCCATTTAGAGGTGCTGTCTATTACTACTAGACAAAAGCGATTCATAAAAGGGCCAAAGAAGTCAACGTGTATTCTCGACCAAATTTTCTTCAGTCCTTTCCCATGGAATTAACTCTTGCTTTGCTGGGTTTTGCCTTGTTAAAAGGCAAGGCTCACAGCCTTTTACAACTTGTTCTAAATCCTGACTTTGCCGTGGCCACCAACAACATTCTCTGGCCATTGCTTTCATTTTAACAATGCCCATATGTGACTCATGTAAAAATTTCACTATCTCTGAATGCAGTTCGCTTGGAATGACTATCCTATATCCCCAAAATAAACAGTCGTTTTCTTCTAGTAGTTCAAACCTTTTTGTAAAAAATGGTAACAGTTTGTTGTGAGCATGCAAACATACAGCAGATTCGAGGGCTTACTGTTTGCATTAAGCTCAGCAACGAATACGGGGCAACGCAAAATGCACCCGTAAGCAGACACGGAAAGAACTGGGTCAAGACGACACACGCGGAAATGAAGAAAGAAGCGAGAATGCAGAGTGCAAGTGGAATGCACAAGAAGACCGCTGATGCAGCAGAAGAAGAGACTGCAGCAGAGTTCGCAGCGGCGAACCTAGTTGTAAGTTATAAGTAGAGGTGAAGTTTTTAGAATTAATTAATCAAGTTTTGTGTTGGGATTTCGTGGTAACGGTCTTTAACTTCGTTGTAACCAAATTGAAAGTAAAAATACAGAAATAAAGAAATAAATGAAAATATAAAAGACATATCCTCATTTTTTATGTTGATCGGAAACTAAAACGGTACGAGGAAACCATTACATTGGCGCAGCCGGTAGTCCAGAAAGTGCGGTTTCTGGAAAGGAAAATAAAAAGAACCAAAAAACACTCCCAAGATCCTTTAAATAAAAAAAAAAATTTATACAAGATACAGACTTGAAATTGATTGTTTTAAAGAAAATTCTTAGTGTTTAATGAAATCTTAGCCCCCACGAAAATTTGTGCAAAATCTTTTGGTTAAAAAAGGAAGTGTGTTAAAGGCAGTTTTTCTTCATCTTTAACAATAAATCTCATAAAAAAAAAAAAAAAAAAAAAAATAAGAAAGAAAAAAAAATATATATTATATAAATATATTAAAAGGAAAAAAGGGAAAAAGTACAAAATAAAAGAACAATTGAAAACAAAGTGAACAAGTGACAAAATATATAAAAGGAAACAGAAATTGTAAAATAATTGAGAATTCCTTGAATATTGAATAATATTTGAATAATTGAATTCCTTCCAAGTGTGCACGTGTCTAGTGACAACTTTAGAAGCAAGTAAAACAAAATCCAAATCGTTACATCATCGTTATAAAATCTTAGGAGCATGCAGACAACGGAAAAAACAACGAGCAGGGCGATGGCGAAATGGGTGAGTGCCTAAAAGTTGTAAAATTTTTTTTATATATTTTATTGTGCGTTACAAAATATAATTGTTTTTATTAACCATAAAGTGTTGGTGAGATATAAAAAGGGGACCCTTGCGAACTTTCGGAGAACTGGGAAAGTATCAGGCTCTTGTGGATAGACGGACCAGGATCCGTGGAGAGTGGAACAGAGTTAATTAGTGACGGTTGGTGGATCGTACCCTCGGGCAACGACAGCAACCGAACAGAGTAGAGAGGAGTGGCGAGATTACTACTCATCCAAGGGCAAGTGTCCGCCAGACTCCTCGCCATAGTGCAGGAATAGGGAAATTTCTGGGATTGGGATTGAAAATACGCCAGGAGTTACAAGAGACCTGATCGTCAATATCGGTTATTTCATAAAGGTGCAGTCAAATAGCGATACAGTTGGCGCCGACTGACCCACCCGGAACTGCTTGCAGTTTTAAAAATATGACAATGTCACAAACCGACTAGGTGGATCCTTCATGTCTGGCTGTATAAATCTTTGACGTACCGAGGGAAAGATAATACGTTTAGCGAGCATTCCCGGATGTGCGCTGTTCATAATATCTGCCACAAATAACTGGGGGAAAAAGGAAAAATGAGAAAGAATATTTTGGTAAATATTTTATTTATATTATATTTTATTTAACATTGGTATTCGACTGACTTTCAGTGGATGCGAAACAAGGCTCAAAGCTTTTTATAAAGGAGTTATCCTGAAAATTTTTGAAGTACGACGTGCGAAAAAATAAAGAGTTCAGTTGAAGCGGAACCTTGCAGGTTTTAAAAAATTGGTAAACAAAAACCGAAAAAGCCGAACTCAAAAATTCGTAATTCATACCGCAAAAACAATTAATATAACTCAAACAAAGTTAAATTTGCCCGAAGACGTTTGTTAACGTATTCGGCCGATTTTTCTTTGATAAAGTTTTAATCCTTGAAGTAGGAATAATATTTTGTCTCCTGCCTTGCGAGCTTTATCCCTTGTGAAAAATAAGAAATTTTTAACTATCTTGAATTGAATAAACGCATTTGTTTAACTGACCTACAACGTACGTACATAGTCATCTACCTACATATCTATGTATGTAATTTTTACAATTGATTTTTAACTTCCTAACAAGCTTGTTTTAACTATAAACCCAATTTTTCGTTCTTAGAACATGCGATTTCAATTACGCGAGAATAATATATAAACGTCCGAGATATTATTGTTTTTCCTCCATATAAAGAGCTGGACCAGAAGGCGCAGGCTGTCTTTGCAACGATTCAACTTTTTCGCTGCACTACTAGTGGAAGAAAATGCCATTAGTAGACGGGGTGTGAAGGCGAAGGAGTAAGCAAAGGCAGATACGCATTCGGTGAGCAATACTTATCGTTCTTAGAACATAGGTTAGAGAATATAGATTTTTGGACCTTTCACTGGCTAAAGCGCGCACTTGCACAAACATAGTAAGCATTTTCATTTCTTCGCTGCTATACTCGTTTCATATTAGTAAAGGGGTGTGAAATGAAAGAAGCAAAGCAATGTACAAATGCAAGCTCGATGAGCAGTGAAAGCCGACCAAAACCACAAATAAATTTTGTTGGAAATTTCTGATTGTTCGTACAATTCAAATAATTCGTTTGTTTAGATGCGAATAAATTTGTCATTGAAACGGAACTTCGACAAAGACAAAGATAGATCGGCATTAAAGCAATGTGAAGTTTTGCAAATATTCCACTACACGCATGCATTTTTTTTTTTCTTTCCTCTTCTCACTCGAGAGATTGTAATTGCAAACGTTTTATGACATACAAAGGTCCCATTTCTTTGAACTGATGGGTACGACAGGGCGACTTAATGGAGGAGAGTAAACACTATGTGGAGTCACTAGTTAGAGAAGCGAAAAGTTTTTCGGAGGACGTAGGAAAATTAAAGGAACTGTTGTGGGATTTAATTGTACAGAAAGACAATAATAAGGAATTCCTCGAACTAACTAAAAGTAGACTCAGAGAGAGCCAGGGCCGTGGACAGTCGGTTTTCAAAGAATTCGAGGTATTAATTGAGGTATTGGCGGAGCTGAGTGAGTGCCAAGACCGGGTACATTCCGAGGCAGAATTAGAAAAATTTAAGAAACTGAATAATAGTTTGAAAGCCCATGAGCGTAAATTGAGGGATGCACTGCGGAAATCAGACGAATGTCTAGTAGAATTGGAACAGGAGAATGAACATCTGAGACAGGCACTACGGCAGAGGTTTTCAGACGAACAATTGCAGCTAATAGTGGACAGTCAGAACGCAATAAAGAGTTACAAAGAAGAAGTCAAGAGTTTAAGAGAACAATTACGTGTGAGCAGGAAGGAAATAGATAGAATAACGAAATTTAAGTCAGTGAGTCTTCCCCGAGAAGAACAGGATACGCCTAGTGAAGATAGCGAAACCATTAGGGAGAATAAGAGAAGCCTCGCCCCGGGTAGTTCAGTTACTGTACGTCCTAGAAATACTTTAGAAAACATAGAAGAAGAGGCCATGGCTACCCACTCATCACCACTAGCAGGAAAAGGGAGCGGGGGAGATCGACCTCCAATGATTCCACCGCCACCACCTCCACCTTTAAACGCACCAGGCATAAATATGAGTGCGGGAGCCCTCCAATCAAGCACATCCGGTATAAATAAAAGTACGGGGGTTCTACAGGCAATGCGGGAACAGCTTGAAGGGGTATTTTCTGGAAGAAAAGAAGTAGAGAATGCCAGAGAGGCAAGGGATCAAGGACAACGAATGAATACTTTGTTATCGCCCATCAGCAGCCAATCAGAAAGAAGGGATGGCATGACGGGAGCCTCCATAATGAAGCTAGTGGAAACTTTCGTGCCACTATTTTCAGGGACACCCAGCCCGGAGCTACGGTCAGATGTGTCGAAATTCATTAGCGGATGCCAGTTCTTGGGGAACGAATTAAGAAGAGAAGATACTGAGAGAGCGGTGCAGTATATAGTGAAACAAAGACTGCTAGGGGGGGCATACCAAAGGCTGGGTGCCAAACGATTTAGAAATATCGATGAATTATGCGAATTAGTGAAGGATATTTACCTAAGGAGAAGAGACATAGAGGATATCCAGGAAGAGATGATGAATATGAAACAGGGGATGCGGGAGTCCGTGATTTTGTTTGGGATGAGAATTGAGAGTTTGCTAGACGAAGCGGAGACAGTAGTGCGAGATGCTTTGGGAGACATGGGCATGATGAAGTTCTTTAGGAAACTGGCAGTTAAGGCATTCGTGAAAGGAATGAGGGACCAATCTCTCCGCCACGTTTTCATTGGCCATGAGGAGGATTCAATAGGTCAGTTAGTGAGCTTAGTCCAACGGTCAACGATCCTGTTAGGAGAAAACGGGTCGAACACGAATTATACAGCTAACACGAGCTATACAGGACTTGGTGGGACGATGGGTTCCGTTCCAGAGGAGATAGTTGTAAACCACCCGGAACGCCCTTCGATACCCTGCAGTTTTTGTAAGAAATTGGGGCATTTCTATGTGAACTGCGAGGTACGACTAAACACTCCTTACTGCAGACAGTGCAAGACATACGGACACGAAGAAACGAATGACTGTCACCAGCAGAAAAAATCCACCAGGGAGTCTGGGGAGCCGCATACGAACCCTTTGCTTTGCACGTTCTGTAAAAGGGGGGGGCATATAGTAGATAAATGTTTCGAGCGACTGAAAACATTATTTTGTGAGCGTTGCCAGACACCCGGACACGAACAGAATCGATTTTGTCGGGGACAAGCAGGCGGACAGATAGACGCGCAGCGCCCCAGTGACCGGCGGAACGTGTGCATGAGGTGCAATCAGCCAGGTCATTGGGCTAGGACGTGCCCTTTGGGTAATGCGACCCAATCGGGAAACGCGAGGGGGCCCAGCTCGAACCAATAAGCTGGGGTACCCCAAATTTTAGAGAAATAGGAAACTTTGAGACTACCAAAGAAGAAAAACAGAAAAGAGTTAGATTTAGAGAAGACGTAGAAGTGAATATCATAAGCCGGTACATATCCGGAGGGGGGAGATTACGACTACGGGGGAAAATGGCTGGAGTGTCGGCAGCATACGCAAAGAAGGTTCGAGAGAGAGAGTCGGAGGGGGAAATAACAGAAAGAGGACCTATAGCTTCGGTAGGAGTTGGAGAGTCAACTGTTGGGGAAGATATTTTTATTAGGATACCCTGTGAGCAGGCAGTTAATGGAGAAATACTGCTGCTAGTAGATACAGGCGCGGATACGAGTTTAGTGAAGCAAGGAGTATTGCGTCGGGGAGTAAAGTTAGATTCAAGTGTGAGGAAGTGGCTCACTGGAGCATTTGGAGGGGGAGTGACCACGGAAGGGAGAGTACAGATTCGACACGCGGACACTAGTTTACAGTTCAATTTGCACGTAGTGAGTGGAGATGAAGGTTTACCCGCAGATGGACTGCTGGGGAGGGACGTTTTATGGCATGGAGCCACCATAGACACTCGACGGGGGATTCTTGTTTTAGACTCGCCAAGGGGAGGCGAGATAACTTTTAAATTAACAAATAGGCGCAGGGAGAATAGAATAGGCATAGTAGAACAAATAAAAATGCCAGCTAGGACCACGGGCGTGGTAAAAATACGCGTGGATTCGTCCGACGGCAATATTGTAATACACAAGAAGGAGCTAGAGACAAACTTGTTTTTAGGAGAAGTACTCACGTCTGTTAGTAGTGGGATAGCGTACGCACCAATTTTGAACGCCCAGGACACAGCAGTGTTAGTAAAACCTGTAGAGATTAGGTTCACACCGGCAGAACAGTTCCACGAAGTAACGGCCGGCGGTTCTGATAAGAATGCCGAAACGGAAAATAGGATAAACGAAATCATGCGTGTGTTACAAATAGACCCCAACTTGACCGCAGAAGAACGGCATTCTATAGAGAATGTCGTAAAAAATTTTAGTGACGTTTTCCAAATAGAAGGGGAGGCCCTCACTTATACAGATGTATTAACACACGATATCCCTATCGGGCCAGGGGTAGCTCCTATTAACAGAAGACAATATAGATTACCGGAAGCCCACAGAGAGGAAATTAATAGGCAGGTTCAGGACTTATTAGACCAGGACATAATAGTGCCCAGCACCTCGCCTTGGAACTCTCCAATCATACTGGTGCCCAAGAAATCGGCGGATAGCACCATCAAAAAATGGAGATTAGTAGTCGATTTCAGGCAATTAAACGAGGTTACCTTGAAAACGGTGTTCCCCATTCCAAGGATTGACGAAATTTTAGACCAATTAGGACGAAGTAGGTATTTTTCTACCCTCGATCTGGCCAGCGGTTACCACCAAGTCTTGGTGGACGACAGAGATAGGGAGAAAACCGCGTTCAGCACGGGCACGGGACATTACGAGTTTAAGCGTATGCCGTTTGGCCTTACAGGGGCCCCAGCAACCTTTCAACGGATTATGAATAGTGTGTTAACAGGATTACAGGGAATTGATTGCTTTGTATATTTAGACGACATCGTCGTTTATGGTAGAAATCTAGCTCAGCATGAGGAGAGACTGTCGCGGGTTCTGCAGGCCTTGCGGGTCAGCCGTCTGAAACTGAAAACAGAGAAATGCCATTTCCTACGTAAAGAGGTAGTCTATTTGGGCCATCATTGCTCGGAAAAGGGGGTGTCGCCAGATCCAGGTAGGGCCGAGTGCGTCAAAAACATGCCAGCTCCCCGCAATGTAAAAGAGCTCCAGGGGGTCCTCGGCCTTATAAACTACTATCGAAAATTCATTCCCAGTGCTGCCCGACTTATGCTGCCAATGACGAAACTTCTGCGGAAGGGTGCCAAATTTAAGTGGACGGTGGAGTGCCAGACCGCACTGGATTGCCTAAAGGAGGCCATAATTAATCCACCGGTACTCCGCTATGTCGATTTCTCTAAACCAATTCGTCTAACGACAGATGCCAGTGGTGGCGCGTTAGGGGCAGTATTGTCTCAAGAGGAAGGGGAGGATGAATTTCCTCTATATTTCGCAAGTAGAGGTTTAAGCGAGACTGAGCTCCGCTATTCGACAATTGAGCGAGAATTTTTGGCAATTGTATGGGCCACCAAAGTATTTAGGTCCTATTTATTGGGTAGAAATTTTACAGTGGTGACGGACCACAAGCCTCTAAAGGGGATAGCGAATTTAAAAGACCAAACTTCCCGTTTAGCTAGGTTCCGCCACAAACTTTCTGAATTTGATTTCAAAATAGTTTACAAACCTGGAAAGGAGAACTTAAACGCTGACGCGTTAAGTAGAATTCCCCAGGATTCACGTGCAACTACTGTTAACGTAATAACCAGGGCTCAAGCAAGGGACGTCCAAACTAAGGAGTCAGAGACCGGAGTCCATCCAGTGGGCAAAGAGCCCCCCAACGGGTCCGCTAATGAGAATAGAAAAAGGGCAAAATTAATTGTCGAAAATCAGGTCCAATTCCTCGAGGACCGGGATCAGATAAAAGAAGTATTGAAACAATTCCACGACTCCCCATTGGGAGGGCACCGAGGAGTCACTGGTACGTGGCATCGAATTCGGCGCCAATATCGCTGGGTTAGAATGAGGAGCGAAATTCGCGATTATATCAGGGCCTGCCCCAAATGTCAGAAAAATAAATCAGGTACCGAGGAAAGGGCTCCCATGCAGATAACAGACACATCCACGCTCCCTTTCGAGAAGGTCTTCATGGACATAGTCGGGCCGCTACCAGTAACAAGTAGTGGGAAGAAATACATCCTGACCTTCCAGGATGACGTGTCAAAGTACATGGCATGTGTAGCTTTAGAGGACGCAGAAGCATCCACGGTGGCCCAAGCATTTTTTTCCGAAATTATCGCACGGTTTGGCATTCCAAGAAAATTGGTTACCGACAATGGTACCAACTTCATGTCGAATTTATTCAAAAGCGTTTGTAAGATTTTAGGTATAAAAAAATTACACACCAGTCCATATCACCCACAGGCGAACGGCGCTTTAGAGCGAAGCCACCGACCCCTAGCAGAATATCTGCGAAATTTTGTTAACGAAGACGGAACCAACTGGGACCAATGGCTGTGCTACGCAATGTATGTACACAACCACACCCGACATGCCGCCACTCAACAAACACCGACCGGAATACTGTACGGATTTGACGTGGACATGCCGACAAACTTAACAAAAACAACAGAACCAATTTACAATTCCGAATATTACCCTGCCCTCATGAAGTATCAACTTCAACGATCACATGAGTTGGCCAAGGAGACCTTAGGAAAAGCTAAGGTCCTATCTAAAAAACGTTATGATCAAGGAACACGTTCTAAAACCTTTAAACAAGGTGACTACGTATTAATTAAAAACCATGCGAGAAAAAATAAGCTCTCCCAACTTTGGGAGGGGCCTTTCATAGTAATTGGGGTCCCGGGCCCCGTAAACGTAATTGTTAAAATACGCGGACGAGATAAAACCTATCACGTCAATTCGGTTAAACGTTTTGTACCAAAACCTAATAAAGGCGACTCAGAGACGCTTGGGTCCTCATCACAATGACCCAAGGGCTCTCACGCATATCAAACGTCTAGTATAAGATTTCCCATATAACTACATAATTAATGAAAAAACAGTATAATCGCTTATTTATCATAAACGGTGGTGGGTATACACACGTTGTAGTGATAGGAAATATATGACGAAAAATTAACATTTATTTTCAGATTAAGAAGCTTGAAGACGTCGGCGCTTGGTCCCTGCGTTTGGTATCGACCATGTACGAGGGGAGGAAAGAAGACGCCAACACAGCCCTCGAAAACCTCGCCGTCCTCCACGACCATTTACGGCCAGATAAGTCGCATTTGATCCGGAGCCGGAAGCGAACAAGCGAATGCGCGGGCCCCAACCGTTGCCGAAAGTGCAGGAGGTGCATTCGCGATAGGCTAAATAATCATGCGCAATATAAACGAATGGCCGGCTGGGGAACATATTTGGTCGAGGAGTACATGAAGGACGTAGAGGTATACTTCATAGACGGTGCCAACATCGCCGCCACGGCAACGCTCGTCAAGGTCATCGAGGCGAGCCTGCGCGAGTGGCATACCTCTACATACTTCGGGGACGGGGACGAGGGGCACCGCGAGCGTATCCGGAACCTAAAAAACGAGTCATTTAGGTATGAGGAGACCCTAAGCTTCCGAGCGAACGCCATCGCACTTGCGCTGCCCGAAATTTTAAGAAGAATTACCAATGAGGAACGAACCGCCGCCCGGGACCGAAATGGACTCATTCCACGTCGTGGGTTGGAGGTTCAAAGAAAGAGGGGCATGAGACTGCCACGCAGCAAAAGTGCAGATCGGTCCTACGAGTGGGGACCCAATGAAGAGTGGGACGCGTACGAAACGGTTCAAAAGGCTCTCCAACATTACCGGAATAAACTAGAAATGGTTGACATCATGGCGAAGTTGGATTGCTCGTTCACAATGATTGTGGACGGCGTGGTCGTAGAAGTCCACGAGCCAACGTACGAAATAGGAGACCTGTTTTTCGTGACCTTCTTTGGTCTTTTTCCCACCGAAATAAACGCCCCTCTGGCCAACATGTATAAAGATAATATTAGTTAAGTTTTTAAAAAATATTTAGTTAAGTTGAAAAGAAAAAAAAAAAAAAAATCATATTTAAAAAAAAAAAAAAAAAATACATAATAATAATAATAATAAAGCTATTCAAAAAAAAAAAAACGGCGTTCCAATTTTTGTTTCATCCTCGTTATCACTGTAAGAAGACTTTATTAACAGAGAAAAAAAAAACGTTGTTCAACTGGATCAACTCACCTACGGGGGTCCAGTTACCGAAATGTCTCTACACCTTTTTTTTTCTCCTTTCAGCTCCTGGTCCAAGTAGCCCTTTCAATTTTGCCGCTCGTCAAGTCCCACCAACTACTTTACCTGGAAAAAATAGAGACGGAAACCGGTTTTGCGGAAATACACACGGGAACAGTGGATATTGTCACTAGGTTCGACTACATACTCCATCAGATAGATCCAGCTGCGGTCCGCACTATGCTGAACGCGTTCCTGGACACCAAGAAAACTCTCAATAGTAGCATATATGACGCATTAATTGAAACCCAAGTTGACGATATTGATTCCATGCTGCACACGTTCGGTCGATCAAAAAGAAGTCCATTCGACTTCATTGGTTCCAGCCTCAAGTGGTTATTCGGTACTATGGATGCCAGCGATCGACAAAATGTAGAAGACCACCTCGCCACTGTAGACGTCAACAACCATAGGCTTATTGAAAACGGCAACCACCAGATCAAGATTAACCGCGATTTTAGTGAGGCCCTAGAAAGTATGAGACAACTAGTGCAAGCCGATCAGAAGGCACTGACCGACATGAGAAAAATTAACTCTCAATCCGCTAGGGAAAACCGGGCAGACGAACTGGCACTCAGGCTATTCCTGAAAATCCAGCTACTGCGCAACCAAGTAGAGACGATTCAGCAGAATGTAGCAGCAGCAAGGACGGGCATTATCCACCCCTCCATGCTCTCGAAATCCGAGATAGAACAGTATGACATAGGTTTCGAAAAGCTGAAAGATATGGCATTAGGCGTAGCCTCGCTACAGGACGGAATCATAATTTTCGTAATTAAGGTGCCCGCAGTGATGGGACAATTTCAGAAGAAATTGTTGGTACCGATACCGAACAGACATGGACAACAAATAAACGAAGAAATCGAGACGATTATCGAAAAGGACAACCAGACGTACACTTTTGAGGAAGGCAAGTCAGTTTTTGCACTACACCGGAGTACGAACTGTATCGTTCGAGGACGTTGTGAATTAGTTAGCCGGACAGAAGAAGAAATAATTGAACTAGAAGAAAGCACAATACTCCTAATAAACGCAAGAAACATAAGCCTAAATAGTACATGCGACAGTAGGCGTATATTAGCTTCAGGAAATTTTTTTTTAACGTTCCAAAACTGCACCGTCTATTTAGGAAAATTCAGATTTGAATCAAAAATACGGGAATATAGGCAGATGTTTATCATTCCCAACGAGAGGCAGTTAGAAAAGGCGGAAGAAATACCAAGCTTTAAGGAAGTGGTCTTGAAGCAATTCGAAAATAACGAGGAAATAAAAGAATTAAAGTTTCAGAAAAAACTTTTGAGTATTGGAGGAATAAGTCTAACGGGGGTTATAACCATAATAGTTATTTTAGTAATATGCTGTTTCTGTAAATTACGGAAACGAGCACAGAACCCAAGGCCACTCCCGCGCCCACGATCGTCGGACCCAATATCTACAATAGACGCTATGTTAACGAAGTACGAAACACCGTTTAACGTCTAACATAACGTCTAGTAAAACAAGCAAAAACACCTTTTCATTTGAAAACAAATTTTACATTCGCCTCTGCACTCTCAGTGCAGCCCTTATTCAAGATACACTGAAGCGCTCAAACGCCCTTAAGTCAATGCACTTTGAGAACCTAGGACAACATTTTACGAACGAAGCGAAAAGAAAAAGAAAAGAAGATAAAATAAAAAACAAAAAAAAAAGAAAATGCCAAGCGAATTCAAAAATATTTTTTTTTTCTCTCTCTCTTCACTTTGTTTACGTCAAAAACTTTTTTTTTGTGTCTTTTCTGCGCGTTCATCGCCCTTTTTCTTCGTTTTGTTTATTCAAAAAGGAAAAAATATATATATATATACAAGTTCTAACACGAAAAAGAAAAGACACATCCGTTCAAGAAGGGGGGCGAGCTACGTAAAAGAAATTTTTATATATTTAGAGCTACATTAAGGAAATTATTATATATTTAGAAAATGCAACCGCCACGCAGGCCTATTAATGGCATTTAAATAAATATGTTTGTATAAGGAGATGCACTAGTCACGCCTAAGACTCACCGCTAGTGCCTCTCTCTTTTTGAATGTGTGTGGCATACATTTTCAACGCTGGCCCAACGCCTGAACGCGTATTTCACGGAGTGTTTGGCATTTTATATTAATGCCCGTTCCGTTCCGCATTTCTATTTTTTTATTATAACTTCTATTTTGTTTTTTTTTTTCTCCCTTCACGTCTATTTAAACTCTTAAACACTTTAACCACTTACTTTAACCACATTAACTCGCACATAAAACAAATACAAATAATAAAAATAATACAAACTAACAAAGAAATAGAAACGCAAAACAACCACCGCGTCTATTGTACGAGAACTAAGGCTACCATACCAACGCTCATGCGCACACAACTAAGTCAGAATCTACCACGAAATTTTTCAGAAACTACCATGATAAATGTTTAGTAGAATTCCTCGGGAATGTTTTTGTGTCCATAATATTTCGGGCAAATTGATTTGACTTATTTGGTGCTGCAGTGCTCCTTTCCTTTTTCTCTTCTTTCTCTTTCTCGTCGAGCTGTCGTTCAAATTTTAGAAAACGGCAACACGACAAATAATGGACCTGTGTCCATACGAACAAATAGAAACGACCCAATAGGGAAAAGAAGAAACACAGAGTCGGTGACCAGTTCCATAAAGTGGGGAAGTTGACAAAGTAAAGTTTGTTTTATTTTATAATTATGTTAACGTAACGTAATAAAGTTTTGTTGAATTTAACGTTGTATAACAAAATTTAGATCAAATTACTTTAAGTTCAAGGGACAGTCGTTTAGGTTAGCATTAAGAACAATATGTAACGAAATAGAAGTTTTCGGACGTATAAAGTAGGGGAGAATACGGGTAGAATAAGGACAAATTATATACATAAAAAAAAAAAAGAATAAAATAATAAAAAAAAAAATAAACAAAAGAAAAAAAAATAAAAAAATAAAAAAAACAAAAATATAAAAAAAAAAACACAAAAAAAAACAAACACAAAAAAAAAAAAAACAAACAAAATTATCAAAAAAAAAAGTATTTGTCAAAATAAAAAGATAAAAATTATTTAATTATACAGTAACGACAGCTGCGAGGGATCCGGCCGTATAACGACAGCAGCGAGGGATCCGGTACAACAACGAGTACAGCGAAGAATCAAGATATACACGGCGCGATATGTGCCGTAACGTGTAACTACAATAAGCAACGGCCGAATTGCCTTGGCCAGCAATATGCACAACTAATGCCAAGGTCAATTAACAAATAAAGCAACGGGCTACAAGGCCAAGAGCATAGCCATACCACAAAACAAACCAGGCGTTAAAAGCTAGATGACAGAGGGCCCCCGCAAATGGTAACCAACGGCACCTCCGCTAGTCTGGCACAAGAAATATCAAATACAACTGCAAGCTAAAAATTGGAACCCCCGACGTCATAAAGTTGTTCGGTTGTTGTTCGAGAGCGTTGCATGTTCAAAGGCGTGAAGTGGTTAAATTGAGACAACACTACATCAAAATGAAGAAACTGCGGTACAACCCCGAGACCAACAGATCTGAAACAAGCCCCTCTCCAAACAACAAACCGGTCCGCATAAATGCGGACCCATCGCAAAAAAGGGGGGGGAGGAATGTTGTGAGCATGCAAACATACAGCAGATTCGAGGGCTTACTGTTTGCATTAAGCTCAGCAACGAATACGGGGCAACGCAAAATGCACCCGTAAGCAGACACGGAAAGAACTGGGTCAAGACGACACACGCGGAAATGAAGAAAGAAGCGAGAATGCAGAGTGCAAGTGGAATGCACAAGAAGACCGCTGATGCAGCAGAAGAAGAGACTGCAGCAGAGTTCGCAGCGGCGAACCTAGTTGTAAGTTATAAGTAGAGGTGAAGTTTTTAGAATTAATTAATCAAGTTTTGTGTTGGGATTTCGTGGTAACGGTCTTTAACTTCGTTGTAACCAAATTGAAAGTAAAAATACAGAAATAAAGAAATAAATGAAAATATAAAAGACATATCCTCATTTTTTATGTTGATCGGAAACTAACTGGAAGGACACTTTTCTGGCCAACCATTTCTTAACATGTTGAAAATTGTTTGCAATAAGCTATCTGTTTTAGTTGCCTTTTTAACTAATTCCAAATCGATAATAGTTTTGTTTCCCGTGTCTAAAAAATAATTCACATGTATGCCCTCGGCAATATCTTCCTTGGCCTCTGATATCTTTTGAGGATAGCGAGAAAAATAATCCGCGACATTTCTATTAGATTTAACATATTCGATATCAAACTGATAGCCCGTTAAAAACAACGCTATGCGCTGCAATCGATTTGATGCCATTGTTGGAATGCCTTTTTTAGGCCCAAATATGTATTGCAAGGGTTTGTTGTCTGTGACTAGAGTGAATTGACGGGCATACAAATAGTGATGAAATTTTTTAACACCAAATAGTATGGCAACGGCTTCTCTATCCAGCTGAGAATATCTTTTTTCTGTGTCTGACAATGTGCGAGACGCAAACTCAATTGGTCGTTCCGTGCCCGTATTATCAATTTGAGACAAGATTGCTCCAACGCCTACTGGGCTTGCATCTACTGTCAGTTTTACTTTATGTTTCGGATCAAAATGTGCTAAACAGGTGTCTGCTGTTAATAAATTTTTTATTTCTGTTACCGCTTCCGAACATTCCTTCGACCAATAAAATTTGTTTTCGGACTTTAGTAAACTGTATAGTGGTTGTAAAACCGATGAAGCTCTTGGCAAAAACTTCCTATAAAAATTAACAACGCCCAGGAAAGCCAGCAATTCTTTGACGTTCGTCGGGTTAGGCATATTCCTAATTGTTGCAGTTTTTTCCGGATTCATGTGTAACCCATTTTTGTCAATAATATGACCCAAATAATTTATTTTTTTTACAAAAAATTCACATTTTTCAATTGACAGTTTGAACCCGGAATCATTTAGCACAGATAGTACCTTTTTCAACCTTTCCACATGCAACTGCCTTGTTGGCGCGCTGATGAGAATATCATCAAGAAAAACTACGACTCCCTCTAACCTGGAAAACAGTGAATCCATGATTCGTTGAAAAATAGCTGGCGCAGATGCCAGACCTTAAACTAATCGGGTATACTGAAATAATCCCTTCGATGTTGAAATTGTAGTTAGTTTGCGCGATTTTTCATCCAATACTACTTGTTGGTATGCCATACTCAGATCAAGCTTAGAAAATTCCACTCCTCCGTGTAGCCTTGAAAAAATATCCTCCACTCTGGGCAGTGGGTATTTTTCTGTTTGTAAGCACGGGTTAACCGTGACCTTAAAATCTCCGCATATTCGTATTTGCCCATTCTTTTTCAAGACTGGCACGATTGGTGTACCCCAGGCGCTAAATTCTACTGGCTCTAACACTTTAAGCTTCACTAAATTATCAATTTCTTGTTCCACTTTCTTTTTTATAGCTAACGGAACCGGACGCGGTCTAAAAAACTTGGGTGTTACGTCTTCTTTCATTTTTAAGGTTGCTTTCCCTTTTGTAAACATTCCTAATGATTTTTCGAACAGATTTCCGAACATTCCGAAAAGACGATTTTTTTCCGTTTCATCAATAAACGCATAATTTAACTCCGGAAAATTTATCTCAAACATATTTAAAAATTTTCTGCCAAGTAGCGTCGGCCCGCCGTTTTTAATAATGACAAATGGAACACTTTCTTCCCGATTTTTAAACTTTAGTTTCATATTACATAACCCTACAGGAATAATATGCAAACCATTGTAAGTTTTCAATAGCATCTCAGATTTTTCAATTTTAAGATTTTGAAAAAATTTTTTGTAAGTTGCTTCAGACATAACATTATTTTCTGAACCAGTATCTAGCTCAAAAGTATGGTTCTTATTTTCACAAAATACATTTACTTTTATAGGTTTATCCGTTTCATTTCTGAAGAAAAACAAGGCCAGTTCGTTATTATCAAGAAAATTAATGTTTTGAGCTGTACACATTTTTTTTAAATGTCCACGCTGCTTGCATTGATTACATTTATAATTTCTATATTTACAGTTTTCGCTTTTGTGATTCGTAAAACCACATACCTTACATTGCTGTTTTTGTTCTTGTTTTTTACCTTGCTGCTGCTGCTGATGCTGCTTGTCCTCTTTACTCTCCTGCTTCTTTCCTTTGCCGTTGTTCTTCTTAATGAAGTTAATATTTTGTTCGGCCTTAACCTCAACATTTTGGAATTGATGACGTATATACTCGGCACTATTTGCTATGTTGAACACGTGACTAAAAGAAGAATTGATGGATTCGAGAAAAATTTTGTCCCTGGCTGGACCCTTTTCCAACCCCATGACGAATTTATCTCGAATAGCAGTTTCCAAGACCACGCCAAATTCGCAGTTAATCGCTAATGCACGAACTCTTACTGCCCATTCACTGATCGATTCGGATGGTAGTTTTGCCGCACTATAAAATTTAAATCGCTCTGCAAATCCAGCGGTCGGCGATTTGAAATGATTTCCCATTGTCTGCACACATAGTTCGAATGTCGTGTTTCTTTCCTCCACTTGTTTCGGACTTAATAAATTTTGCAACAGAGTGTATGCACCTTCTGACATTGAAGTGACCAGGATCGCTTTCTTTTTGGATTCCTCGTTGATCTCATTCGCTAACAGAAATTGCTCCATTTGCTTTTGGAACACTATCCATTTGCTTTCGTTGTGATCGAAAAATGGTGCTTTTCCTATTATTGGCATACTCATTTCCAAACGTGGTGGTTTAGACACTTTTTAATTATGTATTTATTTTCGTCCCCACTGTAGTATATCAGGAATGATATACGATTTACTTTATTTCAATTTTAAAACTAATTACAAAAGCACGTGTGTGTGCGCAGCTTATATCAATTCAAATGCGAGATATATTGTTTTGACATTCGTTAGCTTATAATTTATGCTTGTCAGATTATTGTTACACCTAGTCTAAACAGGGTAGATATGCCTTACGCTACATTTATGAAAACCACCCCTTTTCCACGACCACTTTTCCATTGTATTGGCAATTCTAATCGGAGGCTTAATATACGGTAAAATTCTAAGTTTCATTGAAATATTTCCAAAAAGTCCGATTTCGAGGCAGTTTTGGGATTTTTGTAACACTGGAGTACTGGAGGTACTCTCAATAATGGACCGACCAAGGGAACTTTTTGAGAGAATGTTTATGGCTACAAAGGAAGCATAAGTGCCAAATTCCGTTGAAGTCCCATTTGAATTTTGGGTGTAGGGGACAATTTTCGAAAAACGCCCTTCTGTCACGCCCACTTTTCCAATTTTTGGAATTCATATTACGTGCCTTTAAAAATGTTCAAATAACAAATTTCATCAAAATATCTTGAAAAACTTCCATTTTAGAGCAGTTTTTGTTGTTTTCGTAACAGACCCTGGTACTGGAGGTACTGGAGTCAAGATAGCTCAACTCCTTCGATAAGATAACTGTATACAGACAGACGGACAGACAGACAGACGGACAGACGGACATGTCTATATCGAATCTCCTGGTGACGCTGATCATTTCTATATACATTTTGTATGGTCTATCTCGACTGGTTCTGGGTGTTACATACAACCCAACAAACGCAATATACCCTCGACACAGAGTGTGTCGGGTATAAAAAAAACTGGCCGATTTTAATTCAAAAGTTCTAACGTTTTTCTATTGCGAATACTAACACTATTAATCGGTGAAAAGGATCTCGAGTGTTATTTTATAGTTTTCAAGAAAATTGAAAAAGAACCTGGTCTCTGTTACCGAAAATCAGTATTGTCAAGAAGTGTTAAATTTACTAAAATTTTCCGATAAAAAAGATATTCAATAATGAATAACTTCCAATGGCAGAGAATTTTAAGCGGTCGATTTTTATTAAATTTTCGATTTAAAATCTGTGGTCATATGGAAGAGTAGCTTAAGTCGACTTTAACTTAAAATGAGTTATTAATACAGTGAACTACGGATAAATGCAACACGAATAAATGCAAAAACCTCATAAGTGCAAGGTGCTTTGAAGCCTTTTTTATGATTTCCCATGAAAACATGCAAGTATTAATGCAAAGAACGCATAAGTGCACAAGAATTCGACCAAAAAACGTGTTGCATTTATCCGTACTCTACTGTACCACTGAATTCCCTTCAAAGAGACGCATCAGCATTCCCTAGCATTCTTCTAAAAAAAAACTAATTCAAGAAATATTATTATACCCGACACACTCTGTGTCGAGGGTATATTGCGTTTGTGTGGTTGTGTGTAACACCCAGAACCAGTCGAGATAGACCATACAAAATATATATAGAAATGATCAGCGTCACCAGGAGATTCGATTTAGACATGTCCGTCCGTCTGTCCGTCTGTCTGTCTGTCCGTCTGTCCGTCTGTTTGTATACAGTTATCTTATCGAAGGAGTTGAGCTATCTTGACAAAATTTGGTATGCGTGCTGACGGGGACATGAGTAAGAACAAGTTCGAGAATGGAGCCGATCGGACCATTTTTAGGGGTACCTCCAGTACTAGGGTCTGTTACGAAAATCACAAAAACTGCTCTAAAATCGAAGTCCTTCAAGATATTTTGATGAAATTTGATTTTTGAACATGTTTAAAGGCAAGTAATACGCTTTCAAAAAATTGGAAAAGTGGGCGTGGCTTAAGGGCGTTTTTGGAAAATTCTCTCCTACACCCGAAATTCAAATGGGACTTGAACGAAATTTGGCACTTGTGCCTCGTATGTAGCCACAAACATCCTCCCCAAAATTTTTTTCGATCGGACCATTATTAAGGGTACCTCTAGTACTAGGGTCTGTCACAAAAATCCCAAAAATGCCTCAAAAGCGGACTTTATTGAAATATTTCAACGAAACTTAGAATTTGAATGTATATTTAAGCCTCCGATTAGAATTGCAAAAAAAAAAAATGGAAAAGTGGGCGTGAAAAAGGGGCGGTTTTCATAAAGAAATTTAACAAAAGTCCGTATATGGGCAGTAATGGCCTTTCAAGCCTTTTGAATATTCTTACTTAGTGGTCCTGTTTTTTGGGCGTTGTTCAAAAATTATTTAATCATGTGTGTCTGTGTCGGGTATTTTATTGTCAGGCTCGCCTGACTATAACACCCTTACTTGTTATTATTGTTATTTGTGTATTTCGCCTTAATGAATTAAGACGCAATCTTTAAAAAGTAAGAGGAGCTAGCTTCTGAGGCTATCGGCCTGCTGGCTGTTACAATTTAGATATTCAAGAAATAAAATTCCGTTTAACATGGAAAGGTATACGAAATACGCAACTTTAAAGCGCTTTTTCTCGAACCATCATTTTTCGACTTAAGCTACTCTTCCATACGACCACAGTATTGTTAGCGAGATCACAATAATGTTATATAACATCAAAGTTTTGCACAATAATGTTATTTAACATCAAAGCTTTGCAAATAAAGCTTTTTTTAACATTTTCTGCAAAAGTGTATGTTATTGTTATGTTAAAACTCTGTTAATAACATTATGTTAAAAACTGAACCCCTCGCCGTACCCTAACTTCACGCTAGTTTTTTAACATCTATTAATCCAAAAGGCATATTCACTTGATACTCGAGAATAGCAGTACCCTGCAGTATATTTTTTGGTATGCTTTACCCGAATCTGTGGCCAGAAGTCACCCACGACCCTTTACTTTGCTCAAAACCACTCAGAAACACCCCTCCCCCCTTAAAGAGGACCCCCTTTCCCATCCCAACGTAGGGAAAGCTTTTAAAATCCATTAAACCATAGATATTTGAGTTGACTTTATTTAGCACGAGTAAATTTTATTTTATACCCGAGACACTCTGTGTCGAGCGTAGATATTGTGTTTGTGCGGTTGTGTGTAACACCCAAAACCAGTCCAGATAGACCATACAAAATATACATAGAATTGATCTGTCTGTATACAGTTTTCTTATCGAAGAGGTTGAGCTATCTTGACGAAATTTGGTATGCGTACTCACAGGCACATAAGTAAGAACAAATTCGAGAATGGACCCCATCGGACCATTTTAAGGGGTACCTCCAGTACCAGGGTCTGTTACGAAAACAACAAAAACTGCTCTAAAATCGAAGTTTTTCAAGATATTTTGATGAAATTTGTTATTTGAACATTTTTAAAGGCACGTAATATGATTTCCAAAAATTGGAAAAGTGGGCGTGACAGAAGGGCGTTTTTCGAAAATTGTCCCCTACACCCAAAATTCAAATGGGACTTCAACGGAATTTGGCACTTATGCTTCCTTTGTAGCCATAAACATTCTCTCAAAAAGTTCCCTTGGTCGGTCCATTATTGAGAGTACTTCCAGTACTCCAGTGTTACAAAAATCCCAAAACTGCCTCGAAATCGGACTTTTTGGAAATATTTCAATGAAACTTAGAATTTTACCGTATATTAACATGGCGCCTCGACAGGCAATAATTATTGCTAGCAATCTGTCAACTTGAGCAATATTGCCAATGGAGACCGCTCATTTTGAAAAGATGGCAATATATGGCAAGCAATATTGCTTCGCTGCGATTGCCAATTTTGAGATTGGCAATGAGCTGTCATTTTGCTATTTGACAGCCGAATTTCATTTCTATGAATTTTTCAAAGTGTGTATATCGTCAAATTGGATTGGTGCGTCCCCGATATTTATAAGATAATAATTCTTTACCGACAATTCGAATGTCTTTGGGCTATAAAACCTCATCATGTAAATGTACTGATATGAAAAATTAATGCGTGGCTTCAAATGGCGAAGGAAATTAAAAAGGACTACGTTGAAATAAAAAAAATATTAAAAATTTGCGAACTGCCTATATCGCAGAGAAGAAAAAATAAGAGAGTTTCTTCTTTGTCACACTCATCGCAAAGTTGTTTCAAGGCATCGAGAGCGCGTGCGCAGCGTAGTAGCCTGTTCGACGTCATTTTGAATATGAAGATGGCATAACATAAAAATCCCACCCTGGCAATATTGCCTCTACCTGGCAAAGCAATTTGACAGATTGCTAGCAATATTTATTGCCCGTCGAGGCGCAGCGTAAGCCTCCGATTAGAATTGCCAATAAAATGGAAAAGTGGTCGTGGAAAAGGGGTGGTTTTCATAAAGAAATTTAACAAAAGTCGGTATATGGGGCCCCTTATGGTCTTAAAAAGCTCTTGAATATTCTTACTTAGTGGTCCTGTTTTTTGGGCGTGGTTCAAAAATTATTTAAACATGTGTGTCTGTGTCGGGTATTTTATTGTCGGGCTCGCCTGACTATAACACCCTTACTTGTTTAGAATAGAAAAATAAGTAATTAATTATTGTGAACATTTTTATACCCGACACACTCTGTGTCGAGGGTATATTGCGTTTGTGTGGTTGTGTGTAACACCCAGAACCAGTCGAGATAGACCATAAAAAATGTATATAGAAATGATCAGCGTCACCAGGAGATTCGATTTAGACATGTCCGTCCGTCTGTCCGTCTGTCCGTCTGTCCGTCTGTTTGTATACAGTTATCTTATCGAAGGAGTTGAGCTATTTTGACAAAATTTGGTATGCGTGCTCGCGGGGACATGAGTAAGAACAAGTTTGAGAATGGACCCGATCGGACAATTTTTAGGGGTACCTCTAGTACTAGGGTCTGTTACGAAAAT
Source organism: Chlorops oryzae (assembly GCA_020466095.1). NCBI lineage: Eukaryota > Metazoa > Arthropoda > Insecta > Diptera > Chloropidae > Chlorops > Chlorops oryzae. The sequence continues at coordinate 112,026,457 of CM035806.1, forward strand.
CACAAAAACTGCTCTAAACTCGAAGTTTTTCAACATATTTTGATGAAATTTGATATTTGAACATGTTTCAAGGCAAGTAATACGGTTTCCAAAAATTTTAAAAGTGGGCGTGGCAGAAGGGCGTTTTTCGAAAATTGTCCCCTACACCCGAACTTCAAGTGGGACTTGAACGAAAGTTGGCACTTATGCTTCTTTTGTAGCCATAAACATTCTCCCAAAAAATGTCCTAGATCAGTCCATTATTACGGGTACCTCCAGTACTAGGGTCTGTCACAAAAATCTCAAAACTGCCTCAAAATCGGACTTTTTCCAAATATTTCAATGAAACTTAGGATTTGAGCGTATACATATCTAAGCCTCCGATTAGAATTCCAAAAAATTGGAAAAGTGGGCGTGGAAGAGGGGCAGTTTTCATAAAGAAATATAACAAAAGTCGGTATATGGGGCCTCTTATGGCCTTAAACACCTCTTGATATTAAAAATTATTTGAACACGTGTGTCTGTGTCGGGTATTCTATTATCAGGCTCGCCTGACTATAACACCCTTACTTGTTTTCAATAATTTGTAGGGCTGTAGGTTTCGGAAATTGCGGATGAGGATAAGGATGTTTTTATAATGCTTACTTTTTTATATACTTATGTCTTTTAGGTGTAAGATTTCGTTTTATTTAATAATACAGAAAAAACCACATAGTTCCGGCTTAATATTATTATTAATATATACGAAGAAGCTTTTTTAAGCAGTTATTGTATCACTTTTGCAGGACTTTTTGAAAATTTTACAAATTCCGATATGTTTAGCCGAATGTGCAGGCAAAACAGAAGATGAAATCCTTTTTTGTTATGTCCATAAGGGGCCCCATATACCGACTTTTGTTGAATTTCTTTATGAAAACCGCCCCTTTGCCACGCCCACATTTCCAATTTTTTGGAATTCTAATCGGAGGCTAAAACATACGCTCAAATTCTAAGCTTCATTGAAATATTCCGTAAAAGTCCGATTTTGAGGCAGCTTTGGGATTTTTGAGACAGACCCTAGTAGAGATGGGCATGTGATTAAATATTCTGTCACACCACGCACAATCACGGAAATATATATTTACTCACAGTCACGGAATTCACGGGTTTTTTTTTTCTTTCACGGTATTCACGGATCACGCACGCGTTTTTTTTTTTGTATCTACCAGTTATCAATGTTCTGAAGTAAAAACCAATATTCGAAGTATTTTTTGTTAAGTTTATTAAGGTATTTTTTCATTTTAAAAACTATAAATACATTAACAGTAGGGTATTCCTTAATTTGAGTTGTATATGTATATACATTAAGGTGGCCGCCAAATGTATGGAAAAAAATAAGTGCATTCGTATTCACGCTCCTTGTGATTTAAAATCTTGGTATCTATTGAAAACTTACTCGTGCAAAATTTTGTGGCGATTGGGTAATGTTTAGAGGGCGCTCATGGCCCCCGAAGTTGAGATAAATGTTGTTTTCATAACTTAAAATTGCCATAACTTGAGATGTGTTGCTGCTAGCTATAGACAATGTTCCGTGGCCCTTCGTAGTTTTTAAAACTACATATTTCGTTCTCATGTCTCAAAGCTCTATCTCAACACATAAAAAAATTTTCCTAATACGACCCGATTTTTAAAGGAAATTCGTTTTTTGTATTTTGCGGGTTAATCTGACCTCTGACAGAAATAATATCTATGACCAGCCCCCCTTATTTTTGTTTCAGCTAACTTTTTTTCTTAGGCTATGAAGCTCTATCTCAACAATTTAAGGGACTTACCATACAAAAATGTAGAAAATTGCGATTTTTTCCCTCCATGGGTGCAATAACAATCCGAGAAAGTTAACAATGAGTGGAAACCTCTTTTTTATGAATAAAGTATCATTTCTCATCATTCAATATGCTGATCTATCCTTCATGTTCAAACTAGCTGTCATACAAAATTTCCCATGTTAAAGGTAGCTGGAATTTGATGAAGACAACATTGCTCAAAGTTGCCCTTTTTGGAGATGGTTAAATACGTAATAATAGATATATTTACATCAAAAGACATGCATTATCAGTGGCGTTTTTAAATAATTAAAAAAACAAAAATTGATGCTACTAATTACAAAAAAAAAAAGTTTTAAAAACGGGAGCATTTGTAGTAGCACAAATATGCAATAATAACCCTAAACGAGCTTGAAAAATAGAAAAAAGTTGGTATTGTGATCATTTCAAAACTTTACCAACTTTTTTCAATTTTTTCAAGCTCGTTTAGGGTTATTATTGCATATTTGTGCTACTACAAATGCTCCCGTTTTTAAAACTTTTTTTTTGTAATTAGTAGCATCAATTTTTGTTTTTTTAATTATTTAAAAACGCCAATGATAATGCATGTCTTTTGATGTAAATATATCTATTATTACGTATTTAACCATCTCCAAGAAGGGCAACTTTGAACAATGTTGTGTTCATCAAATTCCAGCTACCTTTAACATGGGAAATTTTGTATGACAGCTAGTTTGAACATGAAGGATAGATCAGCATATTGAATGATGAGAAATGATACTTTATTCATAAAAAAGAGGTTTCCACTCATTGTTAACTTTCTCGGATTGTTATTGCACCCATGGAGGGAAAAAATCGCAATTTTCTACATTTTTGTATGGTAAGTCCCTTAAATTGTTGAGATAGAGCTTCATAGCCTAAGAAAAAAAGTTAGCTGAAACAAAAATAAGGGGGGCTGGTCATAGATATTATTTCTGTCAGAGGTCAGATTAACCCGCAAAATACAAAAAACGAATTTCCTTTAAAAATCGGGTCGTATTAGGAAAATTTTTTTATGTGTTGAGATAGAGCTTTGAGACATGAGAACGAAATATGTAGTTTTAAAAACTACGAAGGGCCACGCAACATTGTCTATAGCTAGCAGCAACACATCTCAAGTTATGTCAATTTTAAGTTATGAAAACAACATTTATCTCAACTTCGGGGGCCATGAGCGCCCTCTAAACATTACCCAATCGCTACAAAATTTTGCACGAGTAAGTTTTCAATAGATACCAAGATTTTAAATCACAAGGAGAAAGAATAAAAACACTTGTGCCAAAAAGGCCACCTTAATATACATACATAATAAATATATAAAACTCAATTTAAAACAAGTAAGAAAGCTAAAGTCGGTCAAGCCCGACTTTGAAATACCCAGCGTCCCGACGTTATGAGCGCACTATGTTTTGCTTCCTTATTTATGGGCGTGGCAGTGGGAGGGCCACATAAATTATTTCCCTACACCTTTCATTCGCCTCGGTGGACCTATGTTGCGAATTTGAAGCTTCTACGCCTTTTACTTCGGAAGTTACGAAAAGTCTTCATTTGTGGGCGTGGCAGTGGGCGGGCCAAATAAAATTTTTTCCTACACCTTTCATTCGCCTTGCTGAACCTATGTTGCGAATTTGAAGCTTCTATGCCTTTAACTTCGGAAGTTACGAAAATTCTCCATTTGTGGGCGTGGCAGTGGGCGGGCTACATAAATTTTTATTCCTTCACCTTTCATTTGCCTTTGTCAACCTATGTTGCGAATTTGAAGCTTCTACGCCTTTTACTTCACAAGTTACGATAAGCCCTTATTTGTGGGCTTATTTGTGTGCGTGGCTCACGGAGGGCGGCGTCCATTTTTTTCCAGGATATGTATCTTTTCGTAGTTTACCAGTACACCAAATATCAATGGAATGTGTTGAGTGGTTCGCAAGTTACAAGAATTTTACTGAAAACACATTATATTCATTTGTGGGCGTGGGCGGATGTCTCCCATTTTTACTTAGGATCATACTCGGATCCCGATATACCTGTGTGCCAAATTTCGACTTGATTGGTCCAGCCGTTTCGGAGGAGATCCGACCACGGACGGACGGACAGACGGACATGTCTAAATTGATTCAGTTTTTGATCCTGATCATTTCTATATATATATGTCTATATCTCCGGAGCTTAGTTCTCCCTGTTACAAGATTCGCACAAAACTAATATACCCCGCTTACGCTGGGTATAAAAAGAATCAGAAACAATTTTTTAGGTAGTAGAACCGAACGGCGCGGTAGCCCAGCAGAATTACATACATATAACACATATACACTACTGCTCGAAAAATTATACGCACCCATATTTTCAAGTACAGAGGGGCTTAATGTGTTTATATCATAAAAACGAAAATGAGGAACGAAAGATAATCAAAAATTAAAGTTTTTTAGCCAACAACAACAAAAGTTTGTTTTGGTTTATTTTACTGTTTGTGCATTTGTTTACTTTGGAAGGTGCTCATAAAATTATACGCACTTCGAGCAAAACACAAAGTTCAAGGATTTTGTAACAAAAGACATACAAATTTAATCAAATTATAATTTTTAATAGTGAGTAGAGCCACCCATATTTTGAATGAGCTCAAACACTCTATCTGGCATGCTGTCTATAACCTTTTTTAAAGTAATAGTCGCAACCGAATCCCAAGCTTCAATAACGGCCGTTTTCAGCTCTGTAACGTTGCCAAACTGTCTGTTGTTGCTGTATATTCGGCGAACAAGGATTCCCCAAACGTATTCAATTGGGTTCATGTCCGGAGAACACGCCGGCCAATCCAAAACGTCAATATTTGACAATCGAAGCCATTCTTTAGTTTGCTTGCTGCAGTGAATCGACGCATTGTCAAGCTGAAAAATGAACTTTTTGTCCTGGTTTCTATCCAAAAATGGCAACAAGTTCATTCGCAATACATTTATGTACTCGTCCGAGTTCATCCGGCAGTTTCGAAAGGCCAGCTCTAGAGTTCCCTCTATTGAAATTCTGCCCCAAACCATCAATGATCCTCCACCAAAGTTTCTTTTGGAAAAGTAACGTGGTTCCTTACGCAAATCCCTCCAATAAGAATTAAAACCGTCGGGACCGTCCAAATAAAATTTTTTTTAGTCGGAAAAAATTAATTAGAAAATACTTGAAGTGAAAAAAATTTTAAGGCAATCGATTCAAGGTAAACGTAACAGGTTGGCTGATAAGTACCCGGTCTAACAAAGAAAAACACATTTTTTTGTCAAAATTCGGTTTTATTATTCAACATAGTTCCCTTCAAGAGCGATACAACGATTATAACGACCTTCCAATTTTTTGATACCATTTTGGTAGTACTCCTTTGGTTTTGCCTCAAAATAAGCCTCAGTTTCGGCGATCACCTCTTCATTGCAGCAAAATTTTTTCCCTGCGAGCATCCTTTTGAGGTCTGAGAACAAGAAAAAGTCGCTGGGGACCAGATCTGGAGAATACGGTGGGTGGGGAAGCAATTCGAAGCCTAATTCATGAATTTTTGCCATCGTTCTCAATGACTTGTGGCACTGTGCGTTGTCTTGGTGGAACAACTCTTTTTTCTTCTTCATATGGGGCCGTTTTGCCGCGATTTCGACCTTCAAACGCTCCAATAACGACATATAATAGTAACTGTTGTTGGTTTTTCCCTTCTAAAGATAATCGATAAAAATTATTCCATGCCCATCCCAAAAAACAGAGGCCATTACTTTGCCAGCGAACTTTTGAGACTTTCCACGCTTCGGAGACGGTTCACCGATCGCTGTCCACTCAGCCGACTGTCGATTGGACTCAGGAGTGTAGTGATAGAGCCATGTTTCATCTATTGTCACATATCGACGCAAAAACTCGGGTGTATTGCGAGTTAACAGCTGCAAACACCGGTCAGAATCATCAACACGTTGTTGTTTTTGGTAAAATGTGAGCTCGCGCGGCACCCATTTTGCACAGAGCTTTTTAATATCCAAATATTGATGAATGATATGACCAACACGTTCCTTTGATATCTTTAAGGCCTCTGCTATCTTGATCAACTTCATTTTACGGTCATTCAAAATCATTTTGTGAATTTTTTTGATGTTTTCGTCGGTAACCACCTCTGTCGGGCGTCCACTGCGTTCACCGTCCTCCGTGCTCATTTCACCACGCTTGAATTTTGCAAACCAATGAATTATTGTTGATTTTCCTGGGGCAGAGCCCGGAAACTCATTATCAAGCCAAGTTTTTGCTTCCACTGTATTTTTGCCCTTCAGAAAACAGTATTTTATCAAAACACGAAATTCCTTTTTTTCCATTTTTTTTCACAATAACAAAAGTTGCTTCACAAAAGACGCTCTATCTCACAAACTAATTGACTTACAGACGTCAAATTTTGACACGAATCATTTGAAGGTTGCCACTATATAAAAATAATATGCATTTAATACTAGCGACGCCATCTATGTGTCAGACCGGGGACTTATCAGCCAACCTGTTACTTTGGACCAGTCTGTGCGCATGTTTTTTTTTCCAAATTCAAGGCGCGCAGCTTTGTGACGAATCTGCAATTTCGGTGCAGTCTTCAAATGTTGCCGTTTTATTACTCCTGATTGATTTAAAGTACGATGTGGTATGACGGGACACATTTAACTTGCAAGAAGTGATAATTTTTTTGGCACTTATTATTGAATTGCTCGCTGTTGCAATAACTCGCCGTTTATCCCTATTAGAAAGCAATGGTTTCCGTCCAGATTTCTTGTAAGCTCCGTAGTCATCCCTTTTTATACCCAGCGTAAGCGGGGTATATTAGTTTTGTTTATACCCAGCGTAAGCGGGGTATATTAGTTTTGTGCGAATCTTGTAACAGGGAGAACTAAGCTCCGGAGATATAGACATATATATATAGAAATGATCAGTATCAAAAACTGAATCAATTTAGACATGTACGTCTGTCCGTCTGTCCGTCCGTCCGTCTGTCCGTCTGTCCGTCCGTCCGTGGTCGGATCTCCTCCGAAACGGCTGGACCAATCAAGTCGAAATTTGGCACACAGGTTTATCGGGATCCGAGTATGATCCTAAGTAAAAATGGGAGACATCCGCCCACTGCCACGCCCACAAATGAATATAATGTGTTTTCAGTAAAATGCTTGTAACTTGCGAACCACTCAACACATTCCATTGATATTTGGTGTACTGGTAAACTACAAAAAGGGACATATCCTGGAAAAAAATGGACGCCGCCCTCCGTGAGCCACGCCCACAAATAAGGGCTTATCGTAACTTATGTAGTAAAAGGCGTAGAAGCTTCAAATTCGCAACATAGGTTCACCAAGGCGAATGAAAGGTGTAGGACAAAATTTTAATTGGCCCGCCCACTTCCACGCCCACAAATGAAGATTTTTCGTAATTTCCGAAGTAAAAGGCGTAGTAGCTTCAAATTCGCAACATAGTTTCATCAAGGCGAATGAAAGATGCAGGTAAAAATTTTATGTGCCCCCCCCCCCCCCCCCCCCCACTGCACCGCCCACAAATGAAGGTTTTTCATAACTTCCGAATTAAAAGGCGTAGAAGCTTCAAATTCGTAACATAGGTTCACCAAGGCGAATGAAAAGTGTAGGGAAATAATTTATTTTGCCCTCCCACTGCCACGCCCACAAATAGAGAAGCACAATATAGTGCGCTCATAATGGCGGGACGCTGGGTATTTCAAAGTCGGGCTTGACCGACTTTAGCTTTCTTACTTGTTTTCAAATAATTTCGCACCACTCCATCAGAAAGATCGATTTTTCTCGCAGTTTCTCTTATTGATAAACCACTTTCCAAAAATGCAGAAATTTTGCCTATTTCTTGCTCCGTTAAGCGTTTTCCTCTTCCCATTACTTCGGTTTTTCCACTTTAATCACGAAATCAATTTTTAAACGTGTGTTCACAAAGTAGTCCACAGTAAGAATGAACATTAAATATGTGCGTATAATTTTATGAGCACCTTCCAAAGTAAACAAATGCACAAACAGTAAAATAAACCAAAACAAACTTTTGTTGTTGTTGGCTAAAAAACTTTAATTTTTGATTATCTTTCGTTCCTCATTTTCGTTTTTTTGATATAAACACATTAAGCCCCTCTGTACTTGAAAATATGGGTGCGTATAATTTTTCGAGCAGTAGTGTATAATATTATACAGTCACTTTCAATTATTTTAAATTTTTATTAAAAAAAATTATTTTTTTAAATTTTTCGCTGAGCAAACGATTGCGTCTTTCTTCAAGTATTCGGCTTGAAGCCGAAAAAACGCACTCACATGTTGCTGAAGACGGTGGTATCGAAAGAATTTGTCGGGCAAGTTCTTGCAATAAATTTAGCTCTTTGTTATTTTTCCAAAAAACAAGAATAGGCTCAATATCAAATATTTCCTTTTTCATATATATTTCCAATTGCTTGTCGATCTCACTTCTTTCTTTATTTTTAGCAAAAGATGAATCTAAGAATTCAACAAACTGATTAGAGCCAATACTATTGAAATCTGATTTTTTGTTTTCAGATTCTTGTTCACAATGTTTGGGCTTATTTTGATCAATATGACTAAGCATTGATTTAACAGTTTCTAAAACATGTTTGCGATTTTCTGGGGATAAGCAGTTAAGCTCTTTAAAAGGAGGATTTAAAAATAGAGCAACATAATGAATAGTATTCGGTTCAAAACGGTTCTCTAGTGCATTTTTGGTTATAATTTTGATTTCCTTTATTACTCCGGATTCTAAAGGATCTAAGCTGCAAAGATTTATAAGTTTTTTATACCACAATGCATATTCTTGTATAACGGGCTCATTTTCAGAACTCAAGCGCTCGGAACATTCCTTGAACGGTTTCAAGAAATCAATAATGTTTTGTAGAAGGAAAAATTCGATATTGGCAATCTTATTCAAATCGTTTCTATCCAATAAAATTTTTTGAATTTCCCTATGACTTTCTAAAATACTATTTAACATAGTAAAAATTGAATTCCACCTGGTTTTGACATGTTGTTTTAATGATTTTCTCAATTTGCTGTTTAGCTCAGAGTGCTTAAAATAAGCTGCTAACGCTTTAGAAGATTCTATCAATAGCTTTAGCTCTCGAATATTTGCTTTTTCGAAAACATCGTTCATGACCAAATTCAGATTATGACAAGCGCAAGATAATCGCTTGTAGTTTTTGAAAGCAGCCTTAACATTGGCACCATTCTCCGTAACAAAAATAGAGGCATTGTGAATACTTTCTTCTAAGTGATACTCATTTAAAATTCCAATTACCAGATCTAAAATATTTGCTCCAGTCTTTCTTTCCGGTAAGAATTCACGGTTCGCCAAGACGTTTACTATTAGGTTGAAGTCTGATGAAATGTAGTGGGCAGTCAGAGTAAGAAAGCTACGCTGTGTGTATTCGTCAGTCCACATATCTGTAGTACACGCAAGATGTTCTTGGAAAAGCTTTTCCTTTATGGATGTCTTTGCCTTTTCAAATTCTTCGGACAGGACGGAATTCGAAATAGTTTTCCCCGATTTTAACAAATCACCAACTTTTTGTTTCCCATATTTTGCTCCAATATTTATGAGCTCTTGCGAAAGCTCCAAAAAACCTTCGCCTAAGATAGGAAGTTTATTTTAAAAGCATTAATATTTATATAATTTATTTTTTTGTCCAAAACAATTACTGTCGAAAACATTGAACGGCCTCAAATCCTTAACAACGAATAAAAGTTGCTTTCTTGATACATTTTCGAGAACATTTTGTGGCACATCTTTTTTATTAAAAAAATCGTCCAAGGTTTTATTTGTGGAAGCGTTTATGGTGGCTAATTTGGCGCACCGATGCCGGTGCAAACCTCCAGTACCAATACGCACCGATTGGGAAATCAATTCCTTGCATTTCTTACAGCACGCAAATTCTTGCTGTACACCATGTACGAATACGGCATCAAATCCTTCCCAAATCTCACTTTTTGCATTTTTTGGTGCTTTCAACTGGACTTTTGGATCACCAGCAGAAATTTTCTTTTTGAATTCTAACTTTGTCTGAGACATTTTATCGCGAATAAAAGAATTTTTGCATTTAGGGATGTAAATATTTTATCAATAGTTTAACATATGTAGCTCCTAGATTGCGCTGTAAATATTTTGCCAATAATCGATAGCGATAAATCATGATCTTGGTAACTTTTTAGAACATTATGATTTTGCGTAAATTCTGCGGTTATCAGTTCCGTGATTTCCGTGAGTTCGTGTGATTCACGGAATTCACGGAAATTTTTTCATTTGTTCACAATCACGCCATTCACGGACTTTTTAAATTATTCGCATATTCACACTCACACTCACGTCACATGCCCATCTCTAGACCCTAGTACTGGAGGTACCCTAAATAATGGACCGATCACGGAAATTTATGGCTACAAAGGACACATAAATACCAAATTTCGTTTAAGTCCCATTTGAATTTCGGGTGTAGGCGACAATTTTCGAAAAACGCCCTTCTGCCACGCCCACTTTTCCAATTTTTGGAAATCATATTACGTGCCTTTAAACATGTTCAAATAACAAATTTCATCAAAATATCTTGAAAAACTTCGATTTTAGAGCAGTTTTTGTTGTTTTCGTAACAGACCCTGGTAATGGAGGTACCCCTAAAATTGGTCCGATCGGGTCCATTCTCGAACTTGTTCTTACATATGTCCCCGTGAACACGCATACCTATTTTGTCGAGATAGCTCAACCTCTTCGATAAGAAAACTGTATACAGACTGGTGCTGTCTGTAATACACAACCACACGCAACGCAATATACCCTCGACACGAACTATGTCGGGCATAGAAAACGTGTCAATCGGATCTACTGGAGCCGCTGATTATTTCCGTACCAATTTCCAATGGGATATCTCGACTTTTATTCAAATAATCCATAATCTTGGGAATATGAATATTGAATATTCAAATAATCCATAATCTTGGGAATATGAATATTGATTTCCTGAATAATCCGTAATACAAAAAGACTGATTATTCATTACTCAATCAATTCATAATCCTTTTATCTAAAATGTCGATTTTTCAAGCAATCGCAATTTTTCTTTTTATAAGTATTTTCATATTTTTAATCCGAATTTTTTCACTTTGAAATATCAATTTTTCAGAAATTTTATTTTTGCAATTTGTGATTTCGTTTTATTCAATATCCAAGAATAAAAGAATAAAAAATTTTGGTCAATCCGCAATTAGTACCGATAATATTGCGGAAAATATTATTACTGCCAATCCCTGATATATATATATACTATATTAAAAGACCAAATGATGATTTGCCTTGACAGTAAATTCAATAACATTTAAAATTTATTTATCAAAACATTATTTGTATTTACCTGCATCGGATTAATGCTATGATTTGAGACAGGAATTTCTAATATAAATACGAAGTATGGTCTGACTAACCACAAATGAAGTATTGTATGAAGTTCTCGGGATATTCATACCATATTTCATATGCGAATATCTCAGGATATTCATATCATACTACATAGGTGAGTACTCAGGCCTGGCTCAGGGCTTACGCATCACGCCTTATTTCCCTATGACATCGCTTAACAAAAGGAAATCAAGGGGTATTGCTGGATATCATGCATTAGCATTACCATTCAGGCCAGAAATATTGCAATACCTCAGGGCTGAACGCACCACTGGGTACATACGAGGCGTCTATAGTTCGATTTTATCGAATGTTGATATAATAAATCTGACACGCGCGAAAGATATCGCTTGTTAGCGTAGTGGAAGCGTTTTTGCTTAGCATTCTGAAAGGTCCGAGTTCGAACCCTGTCGCAGGCGAAAGAAATTGTGGGAAAATTGGGGCTTGAAAAAGGTAAAGTCAATTTTGAACTTGGAAAATGGAAAAATTGATGTATTCGGGAAGGAGAGAACATAGTTGCCAGCGATAAACTTTGAAGTATCGATATTACCTTCAAAAACGTGGGTGTCCGTCATGTTCATGCTGTTTCAAGAATTCCTATGAGAGGTTTCTGCTGGAATCTTTTTTTAAAATTTTTTTTTTCCATAAAAAGATTGGTTGCAAGCTTTTTATTCCTCTTAAATTTTTATTATAATTTATTATTATTACCTACTTATTCCTAGAAAAAAAAAAAATAAATGACGCTTGCCTGACTGGGGATTGAACTCGCCGACATCAGATTGTGATGCAATATCTCTCATTTTTTTTCGCTCTATGCATAAATTTGTTTTATAATTCATACGAAAAATTCTCAATATTTTCTCTCTTTATTTAAAACAAAAAGTTTTTAATTTAATTCCTTTTTGGCATTGTTATATATTATATAAAATCCAAAATTGGTATTAAACTTAAACTTTAGTTTTTACTGTGCGTACACTGAAAGTGGAACGAAAAAGCTGTGCGTTTGAAATTATTTCATAGTAGGGAGAACTTCATTGTATAGACGTTCACTATACGAAAGTTCGACTGTATTACTATTTTAAACAATTTTAAAGCTACCACTTTTTATAAAAATCTACCACGTCTTCTTTAAAAATCTACCTCCTTTAAAAATTTTCAAGTCCGAGCACTGATTCCCAGAAAACATTTACCCTTACTAAACAATTGGAAGTAATTTGCGAACCGCAAACAAAAGGCTCGGATCCAAGTGTTGGAATTTATTTGGAATTCAAGTGTAAATAACCAAAACGGCTCCCTTTTTATTCAATTGAATTTGAGATTGGAAAACATATAAATCCAAGCAATCGAATTAAATATTTTCCAAGCCTAAACAAGCAGTAATAATCCGATGTAGGCGGGTTCAATCCCAGCTGCGGCGAAGGTTTTTTTTTTTTTTTTTTTTTTTTGAATACTTAGGTAGATAATATAACATTTCAATACTATATCAAAACTTAGAGGAATATCAAGCTTTCATCCAAACATTTAGTTTTATTTTTAAAGAACATGTGTATGCATTACGTTTCTGACGACCGGATATGAACCTAAATTTATATCTGCCTACTTCCTTTCTCCCCTCTAAGTGGATCAAATTTTACCACAGATATCTTTCTACGTCCCAATTTTTCCACAATCTTGTTTCGCCCGCGACAGGAATCGAACTCGAGCCCTCCAGGTTGCAAATCGCAACACGCTTCAGTACGCAACCGAGAGATCTCATTCGCGCGTGCTAGAATTAATAAATATATTAACGTTCGAAAAAATCGAACTGCAGACGCCTCGTATGTATGTAACATACGATATCTATATAACATACATATTATTTTGGGTGGATTTGCGAAGTACTTGAGAAATTCAACGTTCCCCAAACACATTTTAAAAGCGTTTGGGAAATGTTTGCGAATTTAATATAGCACATATATGCTTGGAAAAAGTTTGGAAAATTACTTGGAAACAAATGAATAGTAAGCACCTTTGTAAAAAGCTTATGCAAATGTTTGCAGGGTTATAGCTTGCAATATATTGTGTGTAAAGAATTGTTAAAGTCTATGTGTTAGTGTAAGCGGGGTTTTTAAACTAATTCAAAACTATTATGGGAAAGGCAAAGTTATTCTAGCTATTTTGCTCAATAGGAATGCCAGATATTTTTAAATTTTAGGTGTTCGGATCGTTGAATGAGTTAAGCGTGTTCAACCCAAACATTAAGAAATATTTAATTTTTTTTTTTTTAATTTGTAAAGTCAACAGAGATTAATTTTAGGTGCTATGGGGAATCGAATTTGCATTTTAAGCCTAGTTTTGGTGCGAAAATAATCTTCTAGAAAACAGATGAATATTAGTTTGTATATAAAAATGTTGCCCACGTTCTATATACATACATATAAATGAGCACAAAAATAGCACATAAATATATACATTTAACTTGTGTCATTATTTTATGCCAATACGACAAATTTGCAATGTGAAGCTATACCCCCTCCCCCTCCATACAAAATTTTCTTCTCCATAACTCCCATGGGAATGGAGCAAACATTTTTTGAAGGGGGACGAAATTAGCACACAAAACGCACATAACTCTGGCATATAAGATTTGCGTGCGTTCGATAGGGCGGGGTGCACCTTCACAGACCTCTATTTTTGAATATACACAAACCAAATGCTTATTTCTGTCTTTCATAAATTCTAACTACATATATTATTTCAAATTGAATGAAAACCAAAAATATATTAAATGATCTAGCAAATTCATGTCTGTCAAAATTTCACTTTTTAGGAATTTTAAAGCCTTTATCTTAAAAAATACTTGTTCTATTAAAACAAATGAGCCATCTATGGAATTCAGAGTGTGTCAGATCTCTATTGGTGCTATTTATATATACGCTGATTTTAAATTTTTAAAGATTCCTTCCAAAATTTAAAAAAAGGCAGAAAACAGTGGTTTTCTTTATATGTCCGAAACAACCGAAAAAAGTTTTTTCATGAAATTTTTAACCCTAAGAAATTTTGCATCACTATTATCTCAACATGTGTGAAAAATTTCAGTTTTTTATCTCTTCAAATAACAAAGTTATTAATTAAGAGCCGCTAGATTGGCCTTTTGGCCCACTGTGCTTTGGTACAAAATGATTTTGTATCCACAATTTAAAGAAAATTGATTTTAAGCATGATATTAAGCATGAATAATCGCGTCCCAGACAATAAGAAGCTGCAGGAGGTACACTTGAGTCAAAAAGTTTACCACATGAAACATGACTTTATTCTTAAAGCGATTACTCCTTTTTATGATTTACGAAAAATATAGACCCAAAAAGGTCATATGACAGCCACAGAGCTGCTTGGTAAACATCTTGAAGATAATTTCAAGTTAACCCTCAGCAATTCGTCAAAGGACGACCACAAAAACAGAGCTAATTTACGATATTTAGAAGGAGAAATTTCCCTTTCTGCAAGGCTGGTAAAAGCTAATGACTGAATTATCAATACTAAGAATTTAAGAGGAACAATTTTTTTAAAGTATTTCAATTGTTTCAACATAATAGGGAACGTTCTTTCAATTATTCGATAGAAAAATTCCATATGTGTATATTGGGCGGATTGGAAATTTAAATGGAACATGAAGTCTTTCATAATAGTCAGACTTTGGTAACTTGTCCAGCAAAGTAAATTGTGTCTCTATCCTTAATGGCGAACATGAACGGATGATCGACGTTGAACTCATAGACAGTGGTGTCTTTTGGCGGTTGTATGCCCATCATTGGAACAGCAATCACTGTGTAAAGGGAAGTATTTATAAATAAGTTCCATGAATATTGGGAAAATTTCGTTGTTGTTTTTGAGAAGCACTTACTAGTAGCAGCCGATGCCTCTGTTCCGATTTCGTCCACTTCAATAAACGCCTTATGTATGACATCTGAGACTGGTAAAGGTTGATGGGATTTCAGAAGGCTACCGAAATCTGCATTTCCCGAAAACATGGTCTTGATGCCCATCTGAATGATGCGATTAGGAATGGAAATGGGAATGAGAAAGGTGAAGGGGAGAAGTAACAATTAACTGAAAGGAATTGATAAAGAAACCCACCTTCGAGAGGATTTCGTTGAGATTGATCTCAAACTCGATTTTGAATTTGGGAAAATGTAGGCGGACATCCTTTTTTTCGAATCGGTCGTGCAAGGCTCGTAAATTAGCGGTCTTGAATTTTTCAGCAACCTCTTTCAAGCCGTTCACTTTCTTGGGCAACACAACCAACATGAAAATATCGGTATTGACATAGCGAATTTGCAGAGCCGTCGCATCGATTTCATCCCAATCAGCATATTCGAAGTAATCCTTCTGGAACATCATATCAACAGGACTTTTCTCCGTTTCACTCACAAAGAAATTCTTCTTCTCGGTATCTTCAATGGCAAATCTGTCCTTCCAGTGGGCTTTGAAATAAATTGCGTTCACTAAGACGGCAGACGTTGAGCTATCGAGACCATCAGGGCTTACAATATCACGAATCTTATTGTTGGTTTGCTCCGATACCCATGAGTTGATCTTTCTCGCCGTGGCAGCCGACTCGGCGAAATCAACCGGCTCGGCTACTGATTTGAAGTACTTCGTTGCCAATTCATTGAATTTCGGTGCAATCTCGTATTTCCGGTCCACAAAGACACGGTTGGCGATTGTAAATTTCGTTGACTCCTCATATCCACGGGGACGGAATTTTTGAAAGAAGTCCCCATACGACTGCGCTATCTCTTCTTTCGTATTACCATTCACTTCTAATAGATCCTTCAATTCGGCAGCTGTTGTCCCTTCGGCACCAAGATAAGCTAGCCCAAGGCTCGAGTACACCGAAGCTGGTGATATTATTATATTTGTGTTAGGATTCGAATCCACAACTTCGGTGAATAATTTCGCTGGGAATGGGACGTCCTTGGACGTTACAAACGCCAGGCTTGCAATATAAATCAAAAGAATCGCTGCAAAATAAGCACCAACAACAATACAAAAATCAAAAATTTTACACTCTGGAATTTTCACAAAAACTCCCAAAAATGTTCCTTACACTTCATGATCTCTTATCTTAGATTTGCTCTCGGCGAAGATGCTTAGTCAGAACTAAACTTTTAATATTTCCTCCTCTTTTTATATGCATACAGGTATAAGACCTTTTGACTTTTGATTGTCATTATCAAACAACTCAATCTTAAAAGCTATTGAAACGGCTTGCGACCATTCCAGAGTAAATCGAATTCTTCTAAATTGGTTCTTTCTGAGGGCTAAAAAAATAATAAGGAAAAACAGTTCAAAAGTTAATTTTCCATAATTTTATTGTTCTTTTGCCCAAAGGATCATTTTGATAACACTACTTTAAAAGTTTTGTGGCAGTTTTCCTTGGGTAGCTCTAAACGCCATTTTTATACCCAGCGTAAGCGGGGTATCTTAGTTTTGTGCAAATCTTGTAACAGGGAGAATTAAGCTCCGGAGATATAGAAAAATATATATAGAAATGATCAGGATCATAAACTGAATCGAATTGGACATGTCCGTCTGACCGTCTGTCCGTCCGTCCGTGGTCGGATCTCCTCTGAAACGGCTGAACCAATGAAGTCGAAATTTGGCACACATGTATATCGGGGTCCGAGTATGATCGTAAGTAAAAATGGGAGACATCCGCCCACTGCCACGCCCACAAATTAATTTATTGTGTTTTCAGTAAAATGCTTGTAACTCGCGAACCACTCAACACATTCCATTGATATTTGGTGTGCTGGTAGACTACGAAAAGGGACATATCCTGGAAAAAAATGGACGCCGCCCTTGGTGACGCCCAGAAATAAGCCCACAAATAAGGGCTTATCGTAACTTTTGAAGTAAAAGGCGTAGAAGCTTCAAATTCGCAACATAGGTTGACCAAGGCGAGGGAAAGGTGTAGGAAAAAAATTAAACTGGCCCGCCCACTGCCACGCCCACAAATGAAGATTTTTCGTAACTTCCGAATTAATAGGCGTAGAAGCTTCGAATTCGCAACATAGGCTCACCAAGGCGAATGAAAGGTTTAGAAAAAAAATTTTTGTGTACCGCCCACTGCCACGCCCACAAAAAAAGATTTTTCATAACTTCCGAAGTAAAAGGCGTAGAAGCTTCAAATTCGCAACATAGGTTCACCAAGGCAAATAAAAGGTGAAGATAAAAATTTTATGTGGCCCGCCCACTGCCACGCCCACAAATGAAGATTTTTCGTAACTTCCGAAGTAAATGGCGTAGAAGCTTCAAATTCGCAACAGAGGTTCACTTAGGCGAATGAAAGGTGTAGGGAAATAATTTAAGTTTCCCTCTCACTGCCACGCCCACAAATAGAGAAGCAAAACATAGTGCGCTCATAATTTCGGGACGCTGGGTATTTCAAAGTCGGGCTTGACCGACTTTAGCTCTCTTACTTGTTTAAACTAATTAAGGGCTGCTGATTACGAAAATTACATCCATTTATTTTTCCAAAGAATAGTTGCTGAGATATAGGAAAAAACGAGTTTTTTGGTTAGTTTTCATTTCTTGCTAAATAACTGTGTGTTTGACAAAAAATAAATACATATTATCAAAAAGAACAAGACATCTGAAGTTGGAAAAAAATTGAATTTTTAGAGATATGTGTGTAAACGGGTGCATTATTGTTAATCGTTCGACTCGAATTTCGTGTTCGAGGAGAATGTATTCCGAGTCGAACTACAGAGTTAGGCCTCCAGGTATCAATAACTTACTGTTTCATACTGAGCCATTGAGTTTTAGCTTATGGAATCTTTTCCCTAAATACGCATCTACCTTAAGGAACCATTTTCAACAAAGAAATTTATGTTGAAACAAGTAAGAAAGCTAAAGTCGGTCAAGCCGAACTTTGAAATACCCAGCGTCCCGACATTATGAGCGCACTATGTTTTGCTTCTCTATTTGTGGGCGTGGCAGTGGAAGGGCAACATAAATTATTTCCCTACACCTTTCATTCGCCTTGGTGAACCTATGTTGCAAATTCGAAGCTTCTACGCCTTTTACTTCGGAAGTTACGAACAATCTTCATTTGTGGGCGTGGCAGTGGGCGGGCCGCATAAAATTTTTTCCTACACCTTTCATTCGCCTTGGTGAACCTATGTTGCGAATTTGAAGCTTCTACGCCTTTTACTTCGGAAGTTACGAAAAATCTTTATTTGTGGGCGTGGCAGTGGGCGGGCCACAAAAAATTTTTTCCTTCACCTTTTATTCGCCTTGGTGAACCTATGTTGCGAATTTGAAGCTTCTACGCCTTTTATTTCGGAAGTTATGAAAATTATCTATTTGTGGGCGTGGCAGTGGGCGGGCTACATAAATTTTTGTTCCTACACCTTTCATTTGCCTTGGTCAACCTATGCTGCGAATTTGAAGCTTCTACGCCTTTTACTTCACAAGTTACGATAAACCCTTATTTTTGGACTTATTTGTGGGCGTGGCTCGAGGAGGGCGGCGTCCATTTTTTGCCAGGATATGTCCCTTTTCGTAGTTTACCAGCACATTAAATATCAATGGAATGTGTTGAGTGGTTCGCAAGTTACAAGCATTTTATTGAAAACACAATAAATTCATTTGTGGGCGTGGCAGTGGCGGATGTCTCCCATTTTTACTTAGGATCATACTCGGACCCCGATATACATGTGTGCCAAATTTCGACTTCATTGGTTCAGCCGTTTCGGAGGAGATCCGACCACGGACGGACGGACAGACGGACAGACGGTCAGACGGAAAGACGGACATGTCTAAATCGATTCAGTTTTTGATCCTGATCATTTCTATATATATTTTTCTATATCTCCGGAGCTTAATTCTCCCTGTTACAAGATTTGCACAAAACTAATATACCCCGCTTACGCTGGGTTTAAAAATGTGACTTAAGAGGTTTTTAAAATGGACGATTCAATTAAATTTGGGAAATTGTCAACAAAAAGTTAGAGTTTTTCCTCAAACGTGTATTTTCCTGGAAAACCTCTTCAATTTAGAAAACTAGTATATGAACAATCCTCGAAAATAAATGAATATATTCATTCATTCCGTAATTTACACATTTTCGCGTTGTTATCTTTGCGCTTTTAGGGGAATATCCAAATTTTATTGTCATTATCCTTGGACCGATTGAAAGGTCCGTTCTGTGACAACCTCGTAAAAGATTTAAATAAACTAAGTTGAAGACTAAAAACAAGATATTTTTGTTCTGTATTTATACCCGACACACTCTGTGTCGAGGGTATATTGCGTTTGTGTGGCTGTGTGTAACACCCAGAACCAGTCGAGATAGATCATAGAAAATGTATAGAGAAATGATCAGCGTCACCAGGAGATTCGATTTAGACATGTCCGTCCGTCCGTCCGTCTGTCCGTCTGTCCGTCTGTCCGTCTGTTTGTATACAGTTATCTTATCGAAGGAGTTGAGATATCTTGACAAAATTTGGTACGCGTGCTCACGGGGACATGAGTAAGAACAAGTTCGAGAATGGACCAATCGGACCATTTTTAGGGGTATCTCCAATACTAGGGTATGTTACGAAAATCACAAAAACTGCTCTAAGAACGAAGTTTTTCAAGATATCTTAATTAAATTTGATATTTGATCATATTTAAAGGCCAGTAATATGATTTCCAAAAATTTGAAAAGTGGGCGTGGTAGAAGGGCGGTTTTCGGAAATTGTCTGCTTCACCCGAAATTTAAATGGGATTTGAACCAAATTTGGCACTTGTGCTTATTTGGAGCCGTTAACATCCTTCCAAAAAATTCTCTTGTTCGGTCCATTATTAAGGGTACCGCCAGTACTAGGGTCTGTCACAAAAATCTCAAAAATGCCCCAAAATCTGACTTTTTCGAAACATATCAACGAAACCTAGAATTTGATCGTATATTTAAGCCTCCGATTAGAATTCAAAAGAATTGGCAAAATAAGCGTGGCAAAAGGGTGGTTTTCATAAAGAAATTTAACAAAAGTCGGTATATGGGGCCCCTTATGGCCTTAAATAACTCTTGATATGAAAAACTTTTTGAACATGTGTCTGTGTCGGGTACTCTATTGTCAGGCTCACCTGACTATAACACCTTTACTTGTTTCAATTTCAATTTATGGTTATCGTAGGAATACCATAATTCCAAATAAATTAACAATCAAATCTTGAATCAACAAGCTCTTTAATTTTTTATCCTTCTCATACCTCATAAACCTCATGAAATAATACTCGAAAAAATTAAATAGGGGAATTCTCTGCCTATGTTAAAGCACGATTTTTTATTTCAAATAAATCGCATTTTTAATTGTGCCAAACCCAATGAAATCGTATAAATGGCTTAATTTTTATTTCTTTTAGGCCACATTTTATTAAAACCGTGCAAAAAAGCGTTTATAAAGATATAACGCACCCTTGCTACTAAATCGGCACAATTCAAAATTTCGCATTTCTCGAAAATCATGTAATCTCTCTTGAAACTAAGGAGAAATAAAGTTTTTTTTAAACTTATATTACTCTCAATAGACTGTTGCATCAGTCAATATAAGCCTCGATTCTCAAGGTCTTGGGTTTCACATAGAAAAATTCAATCGAAAATAAAAAAAATAATTTTAAAAAATTTTGAATTGTGCCGATTTATTAGCAAGGGTGCGATATAGCACTTTCAGAAGTCGTTTTGTGCTCAAATGTAGCTCTCAGTTATTTTTTTTAGTATTCATCATTCCATTTAATTAAATTTTTTCTATTTGAGCTCTTATCAAAATCTGATTGCCATGTTAAGCAAATAGTCAATTTTTGAATTTTGATATATAATATGTATAAATATTTTAGCGTTCATGGGTATTTTTCATCAAGTCATTAAGGTTAATTAAAACTTTATGGGTGCATGATAACGAAATCGAAATTACTATTTTGGCAGCTAAAAATTGTCTAACACTGCAGCCACACGTTCAATAATTTGCTTTCAAGTTGAGCACACCTACTGGTTGTTAAAATTCTTTAAAATTGAAGCTATGACGTAGGCTGCACGCAACTTGAAAGGCAATTTTATTTTCAAAATGCCGTCGTCAAAGAAACAACTTAGAATGCTATGCAACCAGTGGCGTGTCCAGAGAAAGAGTGCTTTGATAGTGCTTATATTTTCCACAGTGGTATATTGAACAATTGTAAGACATTAACCCAAAAATATTTGGAGGGGGCTAGAGGAAGTTTAGAGAGTTATGGACCAAAAACCGAAAAAATACGAAAAATTCATGGCGTCCGATTTGGATGAAAATTTATATATAGAATAATGGGCAAAACAAGTTGAGTTGTGTCATAGGACACCAGATAAGAACGAAGTTCATTATGGTATTTATAAATGTTAGTAAATTCGCAGCAAGGTTTTTCGCAAAAAAACAATTGTTTTTATTAATCGCAAAATATATGTATACAAGACGGCCATTAGACAAAACTTTTTTTCATTACTTTTGTGTTTTTGAACAAAAAAATGCACAATCGAAGGTTATTGCTCTGCTGTTGTGCAGCAAATTATACTAATAAGTGCGTACTTTTATTCTTAATGGTGATCAATTCTAATCTGTCAGCTTTTTGTTGTTTTCAACCGTTCTTCACAAGCGAAAATGCATTACAGTACATTCTGCTTAGCTACATTCAATTATTTTCCAGACAATTTTATGCACTTTCGTGAAAAATGCATCTACCTGATTATACCCGACACACTCTGTGTCGAGGGTATATTGCGTTTGTGTGGTTGTGTGTAACACCCAGAACCAGTCGAGATAGACCATACAAAATGTATATAGAAATGATCAGCGTCACCAGGAGATTCGATTTAGACATGTCCGTCCGTCTGTCCGTCTGTCCGTCTGTCCGTCTGTCCGTCTGTCCGTCTGTTTGTATACAGTTATCTTATCGAAGGAGTTAAGCTATCTTGACAAAATTTGGTATGCGTGCTCACGGGGACATGAGTAAGAACAAGTTCGAGAATGGACCCGATCGGACCATTTTTAGGGGTACCTCCAGTACTAGGGTCTGTTACGAAAATCACAAAAACTGCTCTAAAATCGGAGTTTTTCAAGATATTTTGATGAAATTTGGCATTTGAACATATTTTAGGCCAATTAATGTGATTTACAAAAATCAGAAAAATGGGCGTGGCAGAAGGGCGTTTTTCGAAAATTGTCTCCTACTCCCGAAACGCCTATGGGACTTGAACGAAAGTTGGCACTTATGCTTCTTTTGTAGCCATGAACATTCTCCCAAAAAATTTCCTAGATCGGTCCATTATTAAGGGTACCTCCAGTACTAGGGTCTGTCACAAAAATCTCAAAACTGCCTCAAAATCGGACTTTTTCCAAATATTTCAATGAAACTTAGGATTTGAAGGTATATCTAAGCCTCGGATTAGAATTCCAAAAAATTGGAAAAGTGGGCGTGGCAGAGGGGCAGTTTTCATAAAGAAATATAACAAAAGTCGGTGTATTGGGCCCCCATATGGCCTTAAACACCTCTTGATATTAAAAATTATTTGAACACGTGTGTCTGTGTCGGGTATTCTATTGTCAGGCTCGCCTGACTATAACACCCTTACTTGTTTTTTTGCTGCATTTTTGAGGAACATATCAGAATATCTTTAACAACACATGGCAGGCGCTTAAAAGAACGCCGTCTTAATATTATTTTCATTAACAAAAAACATATTTAACTTTTGTATTAAAAGGAAAATTCTTTCATAACTGACTAGAAATAAAAAAAATTCAATAAAATGAAATGAAAAAAAATTGAGGTTCATCGTCTTCAACCTAGCTTAAACTTTTTGATGGTTTAAACTTTCAAATGATAGTCGCTTTGAGAGTTTAAACCAGGTTTATTAATTTTGTATCAAAATTTTTGAAAAAATCTTAAAAACCAAAGGAATCTTAGGTCGATAGGAAAGCGTTTGACATTTAAAAGATAAATTTTCAACAGGGCTGTTAAAGGAACATTTTATTATGAAATTTTATTTCAAAAACCAAAAACAGGCTGCTGTTAAAGTGAATGTGCACCTCAGTTGAATGCAGCTAAAATAGAAGTTTTCATACAAATACAGACCAAAATGCTGCCGTAGAATATTTTTGTGCAGGTATGCAACTTACATGTGCGCTAAAGGGCTCTGTGCTCTAAAGCAGCAAGTAAATTTCCTATACAGAACACATGTAGAAACAAGTAAGCTAAATTCGGTCAAGACCGACTTCGAAATACCCAGCGTCCCGACATTATTGGCGCACTATGTTCAGAAAAATCTCCATTGTGGGCGTGGCAGTTGGCGAGCTACATAAATTTTTTCCCTGCACCTTTCGTTCACCTTGGTCAACCTATGTTGCGAATTTGAAGCTTCTACACCATTTACTTCGGAAGTTAAAAATGATCTCTATTTTGGGGCGTGGCAGTGGGCGGGCCAAATAAAAATTTTCCTTCACCTTTCATTCGCCTTGATGAACCTATGTTGCGAATTTGAAGTTTCTACGCCTTTTACTTTACAAGTTACGATAAACCCATATTTGTGGGCTTATTTGTAGGCGTGGCTCGAGGAGGACGGCGTTAATTTTTTTCAGCATATGTCCCTTTTTGTAGTTTACCAGCACACCAAATATCAGTGAAATGTGTTGAGTGGTTCGCAAGTTACAAGAATTTTACTGAAAACACATTAAATTCATTGTTGGGCGTGGCAGTGGGCGGATGTCTCCCATTTTTACTTAGGATCATACTCGGATCCCGATATACCTGTGTGCCATATTTCGACTGCATTGGTTCAGCCGTTTCGGAGGAGATCTGACCACGGACGGACATGTCTAAATCGATTCAGTTTTTGATCCTGATCATTTCTATATATATTTGTCTATATCTCCGGAGCTTAATTCTCCCTGTTACAAGATTCGCACAAAACTAATATACCCCGCTTACGCTGGGTATAAAAACAAATAAGTACTTTGACTTACTTTCACTACTTGAACGCATACGCTTATTACAAGTAATCGGACTCACAGGGTTGCAATTAAGTCATACATTTCCTATATTTCTATCGACCTGTCATCGAAATTTCAACTCTAATTTTCTTTCTTCAAAAGAATGAGCTCGTTACTTGTTTTCAATTTACTTTAACAGCGTTGAGCCCTTAAAGGGCGAATTTAGCTGGAATATATATATATATATATAAGTATATATATAATATATATATAGCGTGTAAAGGGTTTCCATCGCAAATGAGTTAGTCTCGAAAATGCGGATTTTCATACATAAAGATGTTTTATAGTATCGATATTTTTCACACCGGTATTACATCCGCAGCCCCCGGAGTACAGACGATGATTTTAAAGAAGTTTTAATTATATACGAATTGACGGATACTTTGATAGCGCAAAAAATTTATAAGTTACCTAAACTGCCCTTATATATTTTCAAAAACCTACTCATCGGAGTTATTCTGAAAACTTTCAGTCTGGCAGCACCACATTTAGTTTTGTTTTGTTTGAATGCATGTAAGCTTGTATGTTGTTGTGTAGCGTCTGAATTTAATAATTAATTGTTTTTTCGTGATATCTTCGGAAATAAGTGTCGCCTAAAAAAGTATAATATCTCGGCCGCATCAGCAAGTCATTTTACGTAAATATATGTATATTTGTTTTTCTCTGCAAAGGTTATTATACCCTTTTTTGCGAACTTCAATTTAGGTAACACGGATTTTATAGCGGTTTTTAACTTTTTCTCGACTAGGTGCTCTGTTACTACGTTTATACGTACGCCTTATTCGCGAATAAGAATATCGCGAATAGCGAATATTACCGTATAAACGGTCTTATTCACGAATAGCTAATTCACGAAAGTTATTCGTGAATAGTTAGACTATTCGCGATAAACATGAGAGGTAATGCCACATTTTTCGCTGATTTCTCTCTTTTTGACGATCCGGCAGCGCTTTTGTTTAATTTGAGTTCAAAAATCTAGCAAAAAAGATGGAGAACGGAAAGGAAACCAACCGCTGCACATGGATAATACTTAAATCAGAGACTAACAATTTTTCACTTTTGAAAAACTAATTGGTAAAAGCATTCCTGATGCTATGAAATCATGTTGTGAGGACTCACAAAATCCACCGACCATCATATCTGTAGATATTGTTTAAATTTTTTTTTATATTATAAATTTCTCTTTATATTATTTAATTCACTCTTATAATAAATATTAGTAAGTACGTAGGAACAACACTAACGATAAGAAGTAGGTAAAAGTTATCGAATGGTAGGTTTAAATTATAATTTGGTAGATTTAAGGAAAACGTAAGATTGGCTTTTGTATATGATAGCATCTAAACAAGGAACAGTTATGAGTAGGCGTACGAATTAGAATAGTATAAAGAATGATTGCCACCATTTAAAGTCCTAGGTTTAAGTATTTCATAGCCCATAATTTGGGAAATATGTTTGTAACTGCGTGTAAAGAGTGACTAACGCCGAACAGCTGAACTCACTATGCAGAAGACCAAGAGTGGCAACACAACGAAAAGGGAAGCGAAGCGCTCTGCTAAGAGTTCGAAGTCACGATTGACTTCACTTGTTCCTGAGCACCCGAAACGATCGGACCGATCCCAACGTTTGGAACCAACACGGAAACGAATAGCGAGGAACACGACGAGGAGCCCCAAGCAAGCATCACGAATCATCCAGACGGAAAGAAACGAGAAATAAGGAAGCCAACCAAACGAAACAGGAAGAGGAACGGAGAGACGACGTCAGCAACAAGTCAGAGTGGTGAGATAACTTAAAGAAATTTGCAAGAATTATTTCACGTACTTTCGTGGCGGAACGAGGTTTTTTTTACGGATTAAATTCAGGACCTTATACCCGTTTCCACGCACAGTTGAAACTTGCGTGCGATTCAGGTTATTCTAGTAGTTACCACGTGCAGTTGAAACTCACGTGTGCCCAGAGGAAATATCTATTCAATTCAGGACCTCATACCCGTTTCCACGCACAGTTGAAACTTGCGTGCGATTCAGGTTATTCTAGTAGTTACCACGTGCAGTTGAAACTCACGTGTGCCCAGAGGAAAGATCTATTAAATTCAGGACCTCATACCCGTTTCCACGCACAGTTGAAACTTGCGTGCGATCCAGGTTATTCTAGTAGTTACCACGTGCAGCTGACACTCACGTGCGCCCAGAGGAAATCTCTATTTAATTCAGGACCTCATACCCGTTTCCACGCACAGTTGAAACTTGCGTGTGATCCAGGTTATTCTAGTAGTTACCCCGTGCAGTTGAAACTCACGTGTGCCCAGAGGAAATATCTATTCAATTCAGGACCTCATACCCGTTTTCACGCACAGTTCAAACTTGCGTGCGATTCAGGTTATTCTAGTAGTTACCACGTGCAGTTGAAGCTCACGTGTGCCCAGAGGACCCATTGGGGTCAACTTTCGTTCGCCACAGGGATTTAATCACCATAGTAAAATTCTAAAGCCAAGATCTATATACCCACGCACGGTCGATTCGTCGCGTTTACACGAGACCAGTTGTACAAGCCAAGATCTATATACCAACGCACGGTCGATTCGTCGCGTTTACACGAGACCAGTTGTACAAGCCAAGATTTACCTACCGACGCACGGTCGATTCGCCGCGTTTACACGAGACCAGTTATACAAGCCAAGATTTATATACCGACGCACGGTCGCTTTTGCCGCTTTTACACTAGATCAGTTGCATAACCGCATTTAATACCCTCTGCACGAGCCTCCTTGAGTCGATTTCAAGAATTTCACGGATAGAGCTCCGCTCTGTCAAACCACTGTTCAGTTTCGCTGACGCACCGAATTAATTGCAAAGAGGCTCTTTACGCGCAGATCAGTAGCTAGGCCCCGTGTAAAATAATTTAGTAGTAGTTAGTTAGTTAGACATTAATAAATTAGGTAGGAATATTTCGTACTCTCCCGATTGAATCCATCCTGGTCAAAGACCCTAAAGAAGTCGACCAGTTTGCCTGTAAATATAGTTTTATTAATTAAGAATAAAATTGAAATTGTTATAAACTGAAAATCTTTTGTGGGTTTCCTATCAAATAAATAAGTGTAAGGAAACTGTCCTTGGTGACTCGGCTGAGTTAATACCCCGGCCTGGAAAGGTCCCTTACAATGGCGCCCGAGCAGGGACCCACAAAGGATAAAAATCAGGAAACTGGCAAGGATGATTCAAGAAAGGAAGAGATATCAGAGGTGTCAAATTTGTTTGTGCCCACCGCTGATAGAGCTAGCAAATCTAGTGCCGATAATACCGCCGCGAAAAGCAAACTACGGATAGGGTGGATATATAAAGTTAGGAAAGAGGATCTCGCGTCATATTTAGAGGAATTTGGACTAGATAACGCGGGGACGGTTGATCAGTTGAGACAGAGATTTTCCACTTATATAAATGACAGCGAGCACGACGAAGACACAATGAGAGAGCTACAAAATCTTCAGAGCAAACATGCTCGTGGCAGTTCTCCTGTGCCTCCGATCGTGGTCACCGCAGACAACCCTATTCCGCCAGAAATTCCAAATCATGACCCCAGAACGTTATCGTTTACTCCAGTCGCTACTCCGCGGCAAACTAGCCACGCATCGGTCATAGACCAGGTCAGGAAATGGGCGGTGAAGTTCGACGGAAACAGTGAACCGTTGGAATTCATCGAAAGGGTCGAGAATTTGGCTGAAGCCTATGGCTTCCCAACAGATGTCCTCGTCAAAGCACTCCCAGAACTCTTGAGTGGAAAGGCCCTGATGTGGTTTAGAAGCAGTAGAAAGTTTGAAGGCTGGATGGAATTTAAAGACGAACTTTTCACAATTTTTCTGCCACCCCGATTCTAAAAACGGTTGGAGGAACGCATTAAAAATAGAAAACAAGCCTATTCCGAGCCATTCTCCGATTTCGCAATTTCATTGCGACACCTCATGAAGTTCACCACGTGGACAGAATGCGAGAAGTTGGATTTGCTGTATGAAAACAGTCTCGTAGGCCTCCAGCTGTATGTCAAGAGGCACGAAATCTTTTCCGTGGCGGATCTGATCTTCCATGCCAACGAATGGGAGAGAATCCAGGGCGACGGGGCTCAGGAGCCGCCGTCCCGAGTCCGCTCTCCCACATTCTCAAGAAAACGAGTCACTTTCGCTCCAGTCGAGAGCACTTTTCCTGATCCCGAGGGGACACCACATCAAGCTACTCTAGCCCAAGCTGAGAGTGCTACCTCCGAGTCTGTCCGTATACCAGCCACTTGCCGCCGCTGTGGGCAAACAGGCCACTGGGCAAAAACTTGCAAAAACCCGCAGCGATTGTACTGCTGGGATTGCGGCAAGGAAGGTAAAAGAACCTACGAATGTTGCCGCACGGGAAACGGAAACGATCGCCAGGCCAGAGGGGCGACCTCAAGCGATCGACCCCAAGCCGCCCCACCCAAAAAGTAAATCTCTTGTCCTCAGATGGTAGGCGCATTGACGCTCAAATAGAAGTTGAGGGCCAGGCGATGCGAGCTACCATAGATACAGGGGCCACTCGTAGTTTCATAAAAGCGCACGTTGCCGAGCGACTGCGAACCCCTGAGAATTCACAAAAAACATCGGTGACAGTACATTTAGCAGATAGGTCCCCGTCTATAGTAAACGAGACCCTTCTGGTAGAAATTCAGTTGGGGCAAACCAGAGCACGAGTCCAAGTTCTCGTGATGCCAGAGGCCATGGATGACTTCATAGTCGGTATGGAATTTCTGGCCACAGTAAATGCCGAAATGATAATAGGAACCCAGAGAATCAAAATTTCTTCCAGTGGAGGTCCGTCCGAGAAACGGCAGCGACATGGTGCCATTACCGAAATCAAGCCAAAGAGTACGGAAGATATTCAGGATTTTCTTGCTTCAGAATTAAAGCTGTTTGAAGGGCTTGCGGGAGTGACGCATATAGCCACTCACCGCATACAGATGAAGAGCGATATTCCGATCAAACAGCGATACTTTACGTATAACCCGATGAAACAAAAAATTATCGATGAGGAAGTTGACCAACTATTAGAAAAGGGTTGCATCGAACCATCCCGAAGCCCTTACAGTTCACCCATCGTGCTGGTGAAAAAGAAAACTGACACTTGGAGGCTGTGCATCGACTTTCGGAAAATCAATGCCAACTCTGTCCCAGACGCGTATCCATTACCACGGATACAGCACATCCTTGATCGATTGAGAGATGCAAAGTATATATCAACGCTTGACCTCAAAAACGGTTATTGCCAGGTCCCAATGGCTGAATCTAGTAAACCATACACGGCGTTTACCGTGCCTGGCCGTGGGTTGTTCCAATGGCGCGTCATGCCATTTGGCTTACATTCAGCCCCGGCAACCTTTCAGCGAGCTCTAGATACCGTCATCGGACCCGAGCTCGACTCTTACGCTTTTGCTTACCTCGACGATATCATCGTCATCGGAAAAAACTTGGAAGACCACCGACAAAATCTCCAAGAAGTATTCCGTCGGCTTCGTAAAGCCAATCTGCGACTCAACGTCGAAAAATGTGCGTTTTTCAAACAAGAACTGAAGTACCTCGGACATGTAGTGAGTGACAAAGGGATACACACGGATCCTGACAAGGTGGCTGCCATTAAGGCTCTAAGCGTGCCACATAATATCCGCGATGTTAGGCGTATTCTAGGGGTCGCATCGTGGTACCGGAGGTTCGTACCCAGTTTCTCTACTCTTGTGCAACCGCTGACGACACTTCTCAAGAAAGGGAAACGGTGGAATTGGGGTGCGGAACAAAATCAAGCATTTGAGGCATTAAAGGATTGTTTGACACAGGCTCCAATCCTTACGTGTCCAAATTTTGAGGAGCGTTTCGTGTTACAGACAGACGCTAGTGATTTCGGATTAGGGGCGGTGTTAACACAGACCGTCGACGGGGCGGAACGTGTTATTGCGTATGCCAGCAGGAGTCTAAATCCCGCCGAGAAAAACTACTCCCCGACAGAAAAGGAATGTCTGGCTATAGTTTGGGCCGTCCGGAAAATGAGGCCATATTTGGAGGGCTATCGTTTCACGATCATCACTGATCACCTCTCCTTAAAATGGCTGAACTCAATTGAGAGCCCGTCAGGTCGTATAGCTAGGTGGGCATTGGAACTGCAGCAGTTCCAGTTCGACGTCCAATACAGGAAGGGAAAACTTAATGTCGTTGCCGACACTCTTTCTCGTAATCCTCTAGAAACTCTAGGTCTCTCAATAGCGGACCAGTCAGTGGACTGCCTCTGGACGAAGAGCTTGCGGGACCGAATACAGAAAGAACCCGAGAAGTATCCGGATTATACCCTGATGAACGATCACATATACCGGCATTTTCCGACTACTGATGCCGCTGACTCTTTTACCTGGAAATTGTGTGTACCCAAGCCGGAAAGAGAACGCGTGTTAAAGGAAAATCATGATACGACTACAGCAGGCCATCTCGGAATTCGCAAAACCATCGCACGGATTTGCCGAAGCTACTATTGGCCAGGAATGTACCGAGACGTGCGGTCCTATGTACAAAAGTGCGGAAGCTGCCAGCGCTTCAAAGTTAGTCAGCAACAACCAGCAGGGAAAATGCTGACCTTATTACCTGAAGGTCCCTGGGAAGTCGTCAGCTTAGATTTTGTTGGACCTCTGCCACGTTCTAAAAAAGGGAACACCGTAATGTTGGTCATGGTCGATAAGTTCTCCAAATGGACGGAAGTGGCCCCCATGAGACGGGCTACTACTGACGCTACCACCAAGGCCATACGAGAACGGATCTTAAGTAGGTTTGGGGTCCCCAAGATGATCCTCACATACAACGGGACTCAATTCACCAGTCGAGGATTCAAGGAATTGCTGAAGGAGTGGGGCGTGGAACACCGTATGACTGCCCCCTACACGCCACAGGAAAACCCAACCGAGAGGGTTAATCGTACTCTGAAAACAATGGTGGCACAGTTCACCGAAGGAAATCAACGAGATTGGGACGACAAGCTGCCAGAGCTGTCCCTCGCGCTGAATAGTAGCGTCGCTACCTCTACAGGGTTTACCCCCGCATTCATCGTGCAAGGACGGGAATTGCGACTACCCGGAACTCTATATGACGAAATCACCCCGGGAACGGGGCACCTCAATATTTCCCCGAACGAGCGAGCTAGCCATCTTCAGGAGACGTTTGTTTGGGTCAAGAATCAACTGGCCATGGCCAGTCAAGAGCAGGCGAGGCACTATAATCTTCGACGGCGTCCATGGAAGCCCAAAGTAGGCGAACGAGTACTGGTAAGGACACACCCGCTGTCCAACGCGGCAGAGAGATTTGCTGCCAAATTGGCTCCAAAATATGAGGGGCCTCATGTCGTCAAGAAATTCGTTTCACCCGTCATCATCGAATACGCGGTGAAGGGGACCCGACGACTCCGAAGAGCACATTTAAGCGATTTGAAGGCGTTCCATGAAAATCGGGAGAAAGATGCGGATGATGAGGACCAGCCAGGGTAAACGCTGGAAATTGACCATGAACAAGCAAGGCCGGTCATTTTTCACGTTTCCGTAAGAAGGGATGGGGTGTGAGGACTCACAAAATCCACCGACCATCATATCTGTAGATATTGTTTACATTTTTTTTTATATTATAAATTTCTCTTTATATTATTTAATTCACTCTTATAATAAATATTAGTAAGTACGTAGGAACAACACTAACGATAAGAAGTAGGTAAAAGTTATCGAATGGTAGGTTTAAATTATAATTTGGTAGATTTAAGGAAAACGTAAGATTGGCTTTTGTATATGATAGCATCTAAACAAGGAACAGTTATGAGTAGGCGTACGAATTAGAATAGTATTAAGAATGATTGCCACTATTTAAAAGTCCTAGGTTTAAGTATTTCATAACCCATAATTTGGGAAATATGTTTGTAACTGCGTGTAAAGAGTGACTAACGCCGAACAGCTGAACTCACTATGCAGAAGACCAAGAGTGGCAACACAACGAAAAGGGAAGCGAAGCGCTCTGCTAAGAGTTCGAAGTCACGATTGACTTCACTTGTTCCTGAGCAGCCGAAACGATCGGACCGATCCCAACGTTTGGAACCAAGACGAAAACGAATAGCGAGGAACACGACGAGGAACCCCAAGCAAGCATCACGAATCATCCAGACGGAAAGAAACGAGAAATAAGGAAGCCAACCAAACGAAACAGGAAGAGGAACGGAGAGACGACGTCAGCAACAAGTCAGAGTGGTGAGATAACTTAAAGAAATTTGCAAGAATTATTTCACGTACTTTCGTGGCGACACGAGGTTTTTTTTACGGATTAAATTCAGGACCTTATACCCGTTTCCACGCACAGTTGAAACTTGCGTGCGATTCAGGTTATTCTAGTAGTTACCACGTGCAGTTGAAACTCACGTGTGCCCAGAGGAAATATCTATTCAATTCAGGACCTCATACCCGTTTCCACGCACAGTTGAAACTTGCGTGCGATTCAGGTTATTCTAGTAGCTACCACGTGCAGTTGAAACTCACGTGTGCCCAGAGGAAAGATCTATTAAATTCAGGACCTCATACCCGTTTCCACGCACAGTTGAAACTTGCGTGCGATTCAGGTTATTCTAGTAGTTACCACGTGCAGTTGAAACTCACGTGTGCCCAGAGGAAAGATCTATTAAATTCAGGACCTCATACCCGTTTCCACGCACAGTTGAAACTTGCGTGCGATTCAGGTTATTCTAGTAGCTACCACGTGCAGTTGAAACTCACGTGTGCCCAGAGGAAAGATCTATTAAATTCAGGACCTCATACCCGTTTCCACGCACAGTTGAAACTTGCGTGCGATTCAGGTTATTCTAGTAGTTACCACGTGCAGTTGAAACTCACGTGTGCCCAGAGGAAAGATCTATTAAATGCAGGACCTCATACCCGTTTTCACGCACAGTTGAAACTTGCGTGCGATCCAGGTTATTCTAGTAGTTACCACGTGCAGCTGACACTCACGTGCGCCCAGAGGAAATCTCTATTTAATTCAGGACCTCATACCCGTTTCCACGCACAGTTGAAACTTGCGTGTGATCCAGGTTATTCTAGTAGTTACCCCGTGCAGTTGAAACTCACGTGTGCCCAGAGGAAATATCTATTCAATTCAGGACCTCATACCCGTTTCCACGCACAGTTCAAACTTGCGTGCGATTCAGGTTATTCTAGTAGTTACCACGTGCAGTTGAAGCTGACGTGTGCCCAGAGGACCCATTGGGGTCAACTTTCGTTCGCCACAGGGATTTAATCACCATAGTAAAATTCTAAAGCCAAGATCTATATACCCACGCACGGTCGATTCGTCGCGTTTACACGAGACCAGTTGTACAAGCCAAGATCTATATACCAACGCACGGTCGATTCGTCGCGTTTACACGAGACCAGTTGTACAAGCCAAGATTTACCTACCGACGCACGGTCGATTCGCCGCGTTTACACGAGACCAGTTATACAAGCCAAGATTTATATACCGACGCACGGTCGCTTTTGCCGCTTTTACACTAGATCAGTTGCATAACCGCATTTAATACCCTCTGCACGAGCCTCCTTGAGTCGATTTCAAGAATTTCACGGATAGAGCTCCGCTCTGTCAAACCACTGTTCAGTTTCGCTGACGCACCGAATTAATTGCAAAGAGGCTCTTTACGCGCAGATCAGTAGCTAGGGCCCGTGTAAAATAATTTAGTAGTAGTTAGTTAGTTAGACATTAATAAATTAGGTAGGAATATTTCGTACTCTCCCGATTGAATCCATCTTGGTCAAAGACCCTAAAGAAGTCGACCAGTTTGCCTGTAAATATAGTTTTATTAATTAAGAATAAAATTGAAATTGTTATAAACTGAAAATCTTTTGTGGGTTTCCTATCAAATAAATAAGTGTAAGGAAACTGTCCTTGCCCAGCAAAACAAGCTACCTAGATGCACTAATACATATGCATGTTTTCGAACGTCACTCACACATGCAAACAGGCGGAAACGGAGGCATTTTGGTGATGTTCACATGCCAAAATTGGTACTCGTTGTAAGAAATAATGAAAAACGCATTTCATGGCATTTAATGGCTTTTTAAGAGTAAAGCAGTCTTAAAAAGTTATAAAAAGAATTATAACATACATGAAAATTAAAATTATCAAAATCTGAGGTTGATTTGGACGAATATTTTTTGCAAGCACCGAGTACTTTTTGTGTTAATACCAAGTACTTACTTACGAAAAAAAAAATCCTGATCTTACATCTCTAAAATAGTATACATTCATCAAAAGCCACGCGTTCAAGAGCACATTAAATTTTAAAGTAAGTGAATGTTTTAACTTAATCAATAAAAATACAATATTTTAAATAATTTCTTCCATAAATTATTTTAGGCAGCAACAAGTAAGTGCCATGAAGAGAAGTACTTTATATTGTTACAAATGGAAGCTAAAGAAGAAGTACGAAAAGGAGAATTGTCGGCCAGAAGATGAAATAAATTTGCCAGAAGAGCAGAACGTAGTAACAGAAGAGGAGAACGTGGCAACAGAAGAGAATAGAGCAACAGGAGGAAGCTACGATGAACAGGAATTTACAGCACAGGATTTGTATAATTTAGAAAATTTAGGGGAAACAGTAGAAGAAAAAAGTAGCACAATACGGGATGAAGTTGAAAAATGGGCTATACGGAATAATGTGCCTCATGCACATACCACTGACCTTTTAAAATCATTGGCCAAAGCAGGTGTTTCTGGCCTACCTTCTACCGCAAAAACTCTGCAAGGGGGACATTCACAAAGAATGCCAAACATTAGACAAATGGAACCTGGCGAATTCTGCTATTACGGCATACAAACCCACTTTTTCGCTAGAATTTACGATTCTTTACGGAATGTAAATGAAATTCATTTAGATATTGGTATAGATGGGCTAGCATTGTTTAAAAATTCACGTAGAACACTATGGCCAATTTTAGGTTCCGTTGTAGGTTTTTCAAACATTAAGCCGTTCATTATAGGGTGTTTTTCTGGAATAGGTAAACCTAAATGTCCAAATGATTTTTTAACAGAGTTCGTTGAAGAAGTAAAAAGTCTACAAGAAAGTGGTGTAAAAATGGGAGACTCCCTTTTTAAAAAATTTTCATTAAGACTTTTCACATGTGATGCACCAGCACGTGCTTTTGTGACAGGCGTTCAATCTCACACCGGTAAAAATAGTTGTCCAAAATGTTTTCAAAAAGGTACATACACACAAAATAGAGTTTGTTTTTCAAAAATTGTCGCTGAATCCAGAACAGATGAAAACTTCACCTTAAGGCAGGATCAAAGTCATCACACAAATTCATTTAAAAATGTTTGTAATATCTTAGAAAGTATAGATGTTAAAATGGTTACACAGTTTCCAATTGATGCGATGCATTTAATTGATCTTGGAGTAACAAAAAAGTGGTTGCTTTTAGCCTTAAAAAAAACTGACATAGACCGAATGGATGAAAAACTTTTGATTTTGTCTAATTCAGTTCCATCTGATTTTGGTAGATCTTGCCGTTCTTTGAAGGATGTTAATATATGGAAAGCAACAGAATTTAGGCAATTTTTACTATACAGTGGAATTTATGTTCTCAAAGATAATATAAGTGAAATTTTATACAATAACTTCTTGTTATTGCATACTGCAATAAGGCTTCTGTGTTGTCCGAAAACTCATATGTCCGAACTAAAAGTTGCCCAAGAGATTTTGGAAGAGTTTGTTCACTCCTTTGGAAATATTTTTGGAGATCATCTAGTTAGTTTCAACGTACATGGGTTGCTACATTTAACTGAGTGCGTAAAGCTTTATGGGCCACTTGATAATTTTTCCGCCTATAAATTCGAAAATCATATGCAATATTTAAAAAAAATTATTCGCAAACCAAATCAGGTGCTTCAACAAATATTTTATAGAAGTAATGAAATAGATACTAATGAAGAATTCGCAACGACCTCTAATTCACGTTTTCGTTTTTATGTAGATTTTGTAAAAGAAAAAGATTCGTTCTGTTGCATAAAAAACATTGGGCCAATAAAAGTAGTATCTGTGGGCTCAAAGGATGGTAGAAGAACAGTTTGGGGGTATCCTTTTCAACATAGCAGAAGCTTTTTCGAATACCCTGTAAATTCATTAAATGCCTTAGGAATTTCAATTGGAAGTAGATTGAAGGAAAATATGAAGGTTTTTCTAGAAGATGATATATCATACAAATATTTTTCCGCCAATATGCAAAATAAAGAATTTTTGTTGATTCCAATATTACATCAGGTCTTTCATGCTTTCAACTAGACTTAACATCCGCAATGGCTTCCGGAGATGACAAAAGCTTTCCCATCAAAAAAAGATGCTTTGAAGTATCCATGCCGTATGCTAATAGAGGTAAGTCAATGATTTTATAAATTGATATTTTCTTAGGTTACTTCGGAATTTTTGTATATCGTTTCGTAATTTTATTATAATATTTCTAAATATAACAAACTAATAAATTCTTTCTTTTCTTCAGAAAATATTCCGACGTCTAATTTTAATATACTTAATATAATCGCGCCCACAAACACTGTTCAGTCTTCTACGCATAAGCACTCCAGCCAACACGGTACTATACCTTTCTTTAGAATATTGTTTAAACTATCACTTAACAATGACGATTTTTCCAGAAATCACAAGCTTACTCTGTAATATAATAGAGAACCAGAAACGCATGCAGGAGCAGCTTAACAGTGTGCAAACGTTTTGTGATCGGCAACGAGACCTTGACAAAATTCTACGCGAAAACTTGGTAATATCAAAGGAAACATTTAAAACTGTGAAAAAATTGTTTGGAGAAGGGCTTTCGCAGCTTGAGGAGGAAATGGGAGGTTTTCTGCCACTGTCAGCGCTTTGCGAAGCAGAGCAACTAGAAGAAAAACTCAAAGACAAAGCCAACGAAGCTGCAATGGTAACTTTCAAAAATTCAAAATTACCAAATTTCAAAATACAATCTTTGTTTCACTTTAAAAAAGTTTTGAGTTCTATAATTTTTTCATAAAATGCAACCTTTTTTTATTTTTATTTTAGAAAACTTACTTAATAAGTAACAAGTAAGGGTGTTATAGTCAGGCGAGCCTGACAATAGAATACCCGACACAGACACACGTGTTCAAATAATTTTTAATATCAAGAGGTGTTAAGGCCATAAGGGGCCCCATATACCGACTTGTGATAGATTTCTTTATGAAAACTGCCCCTTTGCCACGCCCACTTTTCCAATTTTTTGGAATTCTAATCGGAGGCTTAAATATATGCTCAAATCCTAAGTTTCATTGAAATATTTGGAAAAAGTCCGATTTTGAGGCAGTTTTGAGATTTTTGTGACAGACCCTAGTACTGGAGGTACCCTTAATAATGGACCGATCCAGGAAATTTTTTGGGAGAATGTTTATGGCTACAAAAGAAGCATAAGTGCCAACTTTCGTTCAAGTCCCATTTGAAGTTCGGGTGTAGGGGACCATTTTCGAAAAACGCCCTTCTGCCACGCCCACTTTTAAAATTTTTGGAAATCGTATTACTTGCCTTGAAACATGTTCAAATATCAAATTTCATCAAAATATGTTGAAAAACTTCGAGTTTAGAGCAGTTTTTGTGATTTTCGTAACAGACCCTAGTACTGGAGGTACCCCTAAAAATGGTCCGATCGGGTCCATTCTCGAACTTGTTCTTACTCATGTCCCCGTGAGCACGCATACCAAATTTTGTCAAGATAGCTCAACTCCTTCGATAAGATAACTGTATACAGACAGACAGACAGACGGACAGACAGACAGACAGACAGACGGACAGACGGACATGTCTAAATCGAATCTCCTGGTGACGCTGATCATTTCTATATACATTTTGTATGGTCTATCTCGACTGGTTCTGGGTGTTACACACAACCCAACAAACGCAATATACCCTCGACACAGAGTGTGTCGGGTATAAAAAGGGAAACCAACCCCTAGATATGCTCTTCAGGAGACTGATAACAGATGAGATTGTGGATTTATATAATTGGGATGGACGATGCGGCAAGAAAATTCTGAAAAAGTACAAATTGTTTGGAATTGTGTTGCGTGGTGAGTTTTTGCTTAACACAATTAAATTTTTCTCAAGTAATGAAATGGTTCGGAATTGTAACTTTTATTTCAATCGCTTTATTTGTATATTGCTCTATACGTATTTCGGCAAATTCGTTTCCGCCTTCATCAGGATGAATTAGGAATCATCGAATTCGCCGAAATACTTATAGAGCAATATACAAATAAAGCGATTGAAATAAAAGTTACAATTCCGAACCATTTCATTACTTGAAATATTTTCAACGCAGCAGACTCGAAAAACACAAAACATAAATTTTTCTCTCTTATAAAAAATTATCTTTAAAGATGTGTACTAGGCTGGGTCGTTTTTACGAAAGTTCTATGATCGCGTTGGAATAGTAAAATTATGTTTCCTTATGTATAAAAAATAATTTTGTGTAAAAAAAAATTCAAAATAAGCTGCATCTTCATACCGCGCAAGCGGATTGAAAGTTGGAAAAAGAAATTTATATGAGATTTTTCCGACTTCAATGATAAAATTTAGAATTTGTCAGCTTTAATCTAATTTTTTTAATACATTATGTTCCCAGATATTTTTGGTCATAAAACTATCTTTCAAAGGAAAGCAACGAAACTACGATCGACCAAAATTTTACGGAGATATGGTCGAAGAAACTCAGACCTGAGGAAATTGCTCCAAGACATGCCAAAAATGTGTTCGAACCTATCAATTTTGTAACCATTTGGAAGAAGGCATATTGCCATTTCAAAAAAATCTTCCTTGAAGAAAATCGGTTATTTCATAAGGTTGTTATAACAATTTATATATTTATCTATTTATCGGTTTCATTTTAGAACGTGCCCTGAAAAAAAAGTCCATGAAAGTTTAAAATCCTTCTACTTGAGCTCGAACAGGAAAAAACAACGCTCAATTACGACTATAGATTTTTTAAATCGGTTCACAGAAACCAAAGTTACACGGCTTTGAAATTGGACAATTTATTATTTTTTAAATCCTGTTTTAGTTAAAAAAAAATGCCGAAAAGTATACTACATTTTTTTTGATTCGATAATGAGCTCATGTTTTGGGAAAAATATATAGCAAAGTCATACCCGACAAACTCTGTGTCGAGGGTATATGGCATTTTTTCGTCCGTACTCGAGATAGACTTAAAAAAAATTTATATAGAAATGGTTGTGATTTTCGCAACAGACCCTAGTACTGGAGGTACCCCTAAAAATGTTCCGATCGGGTCCATACTCGAACTTGTTCTTACTCATGTGCTTGTGAGTACGCATATCAAATTTCATCAAGATAGCTCAACTCCTTCGATAAAAAAAACTGTATACAAACAGACGGACAGACAGACGTACAGACAGACAGGCAGACATGGCTACACGGAATCTCCTGGTGACGCTTATCATTTCTATATATATTTTGTATGGTCTATCTCAACTGGTTCTGGGTGTTACAAACAACCACACAAATGCAATATACCCTCGACACAGAGTGTATAAAAAACCGCAAATTGAATATATGGAATTTTCTGGTGATACTAACCATTTCTATCGGGCATGTGATTGGATTCCCTTTCCCCAAATTTTGGGGAAAGGGAATTTCGTTCCTCCAATATTTTGAAGAATGTATGGCAATTTTTAAAGAAATGACATTGTCAAAAACAAAAGAGCGGCTATACGATAAAGTTTTCGAATAAAAAAATTTCGAACATATTTAAATTCCCGAGTTTTTATTTCAATTTCCCGGGGAAATGAATTCCCGGGAATCCAATCACACACCTGTATATAAATTTTTTTTAAGTCTATCTCGAGTACGGACGAAAAAATGCCATATACCCTCGACACAGAGTTTGTCGGGTATGACTTTGCTATATATTTTTCCCAAAACATGAGCTCATTATCGAATCAAAAAAAAATGTAGTATACTTTTCGGCATTTTTTTTAAACTAACACAGGATTTAAAAAATAATAAATTGTCCAATTTCAAAGCCGTGTAACTTTGGTTTCTGTGAACCGATTTAAAAAATCTATAATCGTAATTGAGCGTTGTTTTTTCTTGTTCGAGCTCAAGTAGAAGGATTTTAAACTTTCATGGACTTTTTTTTCAGGGCACGTTCTGAAATGAAACCGATAAATAGATAAATATATAAATTGTTATAACAACCTTATGAAATAACCGATTTTCTTCAAGGAAGATTTTTTTGAAATGGCAATATGCCTTCTTCCAAATGGTTACAAAATTGATAGGTTCGAACACATTTTTGGCATGTCTTGGAGCAATTTCCTCAGGTCTGAGTTTCTTCGACCATATCTCCGTAAAATTTTGGTCGATCGTAGTTCCGCTGCTTTCCTTTGAAAGATAGTTTTATGACCAAAAATATCTGGGAACATAATGTATTTAAAAAATGAGATTAAAGCTGAGAAATTCTAAATTTTATCATTGAAGTCGGAAAAATCTCATATAAATTTCTTTTTCCAACTTTCAATCCGCTTGCGCGGTATGAAGATGCAGCTTATTTTGAATTTTTTTTTACACAAAATTATTTTTTATACATAAGGAAACATAATTTTACTATTCCAACGCGATCATACAACTTTTTTTTTTTTTCATATAAGAACGACCCACCCTAATGTGTACTGCAACTTGGAAACAAAGGAATTCGAGTCCCAAGTTAGGAAGTCCATTGATTTGGCGCACAACCGGTTCAAACAAAGAAAATTGAAGGATCAGTCCAAATTGGTAGAAGCCGATTGAATGGATGCACCTTATATTACTACAGCAGTATATTAGTTTTTAAATGTTTTATTTTCCCGTTAGAAGTTGGGTTTTTCTTTTATATTTTAGTATGTAAGTTTTTGAATTTTTATTTTCCCCGTAGACTTTGTTGTTTTTTCTTGTTTTAAGTTTTTAACTTTTTTTATTTGACATGAAGAATTTGCTTTTTTTCCTTCACTTTTTTCTTTAAAAATAAAATGAACTGAACTTTTTATTTACGTAAACTTTTTGTAATTTAATATATAAGTAAAAATGAAGTTATGTAAAACATAAGTCTGAAAACATGCCAATCATTTAATATTGAAAAAAGGCTGTGATATTTAACCATTATTTACAACTTTTTCTCATAAAAACAAATTTAAGAAGACCTAAAAACGAAATAATCCTTGAAAATTGTGATAGCATATAATATAAAAATAGAATACGAATTTTTTTTACTTTAACTATTGAAATAACATGCTTATTTTGTTATGTATTTAAATATTTTTTATTATATTTTGAAATAAAAAAAAAACAATTAAATTGCATTCTTTGAAATTTTTATATACACATATGGTGAGAAGGTATAATGTGGATTTAATACGCTTATATTATGCATAAAATATTTCTTCAATACGCGTATTGTACATATATAATACGCATTTCATACGCGAAATACATTTCTTAAAAACTCGTATAATGCATGCAATACAATTCTTCAATACCCGCATTGGGCACATTAAATACGCATATAATCCGTGTTTAATATGTCAATAATGTTTAGCCACCATGAGTTGAAAAGAGATGACCAAATATAGATATCATACAAGTTAGAGCGAGAGCGCTGCTACATGCATACAAAACAATCAAGTATAAATCTCTATTCGCCCATTTACGTTTGACTAAGAGAATATGCGTATCGCTACGGGTTTTGAACTACTTTAACATGCGTACTTTCTTTGCTGGGTGGTGACTCGGCTGAGTTAATACCCCGGCCTGGAAAGGTCCCTTACAATGTGTTTTTCAAGTGTGCTACCATTTCATTTCGTTTTGGCAGTCAGGTAGCGCTAAGTCCAACTAATCTCGGTTGCCGTATAAACGGTGACTTCACTTTTTGCGATATTCTTATTCGTGAATAGGGTTTAACGTATAAACGTAGTATGTCGCTATCGTTTCATAGAGAACTTCGTTCTAAAAACTAGGAAGAAGAAGAAAAAAAAAAAGAAGAGTTTGGATAGTGCTAGGGAAAGAAATTAAATATGAAGAAAAAAAAGAAACAGAGAGAGTAGAGTAGGGATGCACAAAAAATCCTCAACTGTCCAACTTACACATGCACATCCCAATCCGCATAAAACAACCACATACATTAGATCATTCATCAAGCACACACTCCCATACCATCCAAATTCATTCGTTCGTTCATCCTGCTATCCTACTTAGAAAAGGCCCACCCATCTAACACTCCACCTAACGTCACTGTCCGGAGTCAGGAGCAGCCCACCCACTGAGTACATTACTGCGGTACCCAGTCCTGTGATTATGAGAGATTATGTTCAATCCAATCTTCAAGACATAAAAAACATAAATTTTGTTTTATACATTTTTCTAGCTTTATTAAAAATGTTGTTTTTTTTTGTTTTTTTTTTTTTGTATATTTATTCTTATATTTTTACAATGATTACATCGTGGATCTTAAAATTAATGTTTTATTAATATTACTGAAAAATTTGACCTCAGTACATTCGATCAACTATTTGGCGGCTCTGACGGGAAGACAAAGAGTTATCTAGCGGGCTTTATTAATGGCCTCGAAATCTAGCGAAATTTTTGAGAAAGCATTTTATTTGAGGGAATGAAAAATTAAGAGCTGGCTTGGATGAAGGGCACATCAAAAAAGGAAAGGAAACTGAAAAAAAGGAAAAACTGGAAATGCTGTTTAGTACTGTGTTTTACAGTGGGCAAAAACAAATTCTTTTATATAAAAAAAGAAAATAAAAGGAAATGAAGAAAGGAGACTTGTGATTTTTTTTTTCTTATATAATATATTGAAGTTCAAGCTAAGCGACAAAAATAAAAAAATTAATTTATGAGACAATTGCAATTGAAATTCCGTTGCCTTACCCACACAGCATGTGGCAGTAAAGGTGGATTAAATCAACCTTTACCTGCTGTAATTTTCCTTCCACAACAATTAAAGAAGAATTAGATTCTCTTTAAAAGACCAAGTGATTAAATAAGCTTAGTTGTTCCGAGTTAATTTCGTGTCAAAAACTGAAAACTCTTAGGAACATGCTCTGGCTTATATAGGCCTATTTTCCCAACAACACTTTGCTAGTGGGCAAGGATCTACCAAAAATTTTTCCTTTCCTTTCATTTTCCTTTCCATTTGTAGCTTTTGAATTTATCCGAAACTTTGAATTCTCGCGGAAAATTGCAACCCTGGGTTCCCTTTCATGTCTCTATCGTAGATTTGTCCCTTTCTTATGATCTCTGCTTCCGTCTTTATTTGTGCCTTCCATCCTCTCTCATTCTCGATCTGTCAATTCGGATTTTGACAGATGCAATTTAGAAAAGTGTAAACAAACATGGTTTTGTTGTTTTTACGTGCGGGATAAACAATCTAAGAAGTTTCGTGTGTTTATTTTAAAAGTAAGGGTGATCATAAACTACCTCAAACGCAGACGCAAAAGAAGAAGGAATGGGGTGCCAATTGCCGCCAGCCTTGGCTGTTTAGCTATTTTTCGCATGACGGAGACAATTTGAAGCTAAGTATTAGATCTTAAGGCTAGAGTTACCAAAGGTTACAATGCATGAGCAATTTTTAGTGAATTCAATTTTATTATTTATGCATACCGCTCATGGATTGTATCCCTTTTGCAATTATAAAACAATTTAGTTCTATTTTAATTCATCTTCATTCCTTTTAGCTCATTTTAATTCATCTTCATTCCTTTTAGTTCATTTTAATTCATCTTAGTTCATCTTAATTCCTTTTTTTATTTATTTTTTTTTTGTTTTCTCTACATGTATTCATTTCAGGGACCATAACTGTTATAAATTATATTTTAAAAATTACAATTTAAGTATTATTTTAAGAGTTTTATTATTTTAATCAGAAAATAACAA
This sequence comes from Chlorops oryzae, assembly GCA_020466095.1. Taxonomy (NCBI): domain Eukaryota; kingdom Metazoa; phylum Arthropoda; class Insecta; order Diptera; family Chloropidae; genus Chlorops; species Chlorops oryzae. The sequence goes on from CM035806.1 coordinate 112,070,791, forward strand.
TTATTTTTTGAGTTTTATTTTTTACTCAGAAGATAAAACTTATTCTTAGAGTTTTATTTTTCGATCAAGAAATAAAAATTAATTTTCGAATTTTATTTTTTACTCAGAAGAAAAAACTTATTTTTAGATTTTTAATTTTTACTCAGTAAATAAAAATTATTTTTCGAATTTTATTTTTTGCTCTGAAGATAAAAATTTATCTTAGATTTTTATTTATTACTCAAAAAATAAAAATTGGTTTTTGAGTTTTTTTTTTTTACTCAGAAAAATAAAACTCTTGCATAAGTATATTACCACTTTCTTCAAGATAACGCCTGAAATAGGATAAAGTGATGAAGAGTCGGATGATGATGAACACGAGGAAATGAAAAAGGCCAGATGCGAAATCGGCAACCACAATTCAAATCCAAAAAATATTTGCATAATACTTGTGTTTGCATAATGTTGTGAGTAAAACAAAAAACTTGAAAAATAATTTTTATTTTCTGAGTAAAAAATAAAACTCCAAAAATAATTTTTATCATCCGAGCAAAAAATAAAACTCTAAAAGCAATTTTTATTTACTGAGTTAAAACTAAAACTCTTAGAATAAGTTTTATCTTCTGAGTAACCAATAAAACTCGAAAAATAATTGTTATTTCCTGATCAAAAAATAAAACTTGAGAATTAATTTTTGTTTTTTGATCAAAAAATAAAACTCTAAGAATAACACTTAAATACTAATTTTTAAAATATGAATTATTTTATATCGATTTTTAAAATTCAAAATTCAAAAATAATTATTATTTTGGGTCCCTGATTCATTTATATTATATATTCATTTTATTTTACATTTGCAATTTTTGCAGAGCTTTCGGCGTTTTGGCGCTTGCGGCGTTGCTCGAGACGTGGAGATGGTTCCCTTTTTTGGTGCTTCCCGAAAAGCTATGTTGTAAGTGTCGTCGCTGTAGATATTTATTTGATAATATTTTTCATTGACCTCTTTTATTACTTTAAGGTGCTTGTAGGGATGTCGGCGTATGGTTAACTCCACCACTTCGACAAGTACTCGTGGAATCCCCTCCTGTAACTCTGATTCCGGTATGACATATTTCTTCGCATATATACCCTGCAGAATGTTGCGCGGAGGACAAAAAAGCCAAGCGTTACGGTTGAACGTTTATTAAAGACTGACTGATGAAAAACACTTACAAACTAGTAATTACATATACATTCGTATTTTGCTTAGATTAAGAGAGACAACAATAATATACTATTCGGGTTGCCTCACGTTTATTTTACATCACCACCCCACAACTCGAATTTTCTTATATCTTAAAAAAAAAACGTTCAAAAAAAAAAAACTATTTTAATCCCAACATTTTAACAAAGTCAGATTGTTTTGCCTTTTGTAAAATTTTGGTAAACCCATCTGCGATCATATTCTGCGTTGATATATACCTCAAATCAATTTCCTTGTTTTTTTTAGTATTTCTCTTATAAAATGTTGCTTCACTGAAATATGTTTTGTTCGACTGTGATACATGTTGTTCCTTGCCAAATTTTGAGCACTTAAAATATCGTTATACAAAACAAATGGTTTTACTTCTTTAAAAATACCTAACCCTTTTAACAATTTTCTTAAATATATAGCTTCTTTCGCCGTTTCCGTTAAAGCGATGTATTCCGCCTCTGTACTGCTTAAAGAGACAGTAGGTTGCTTCTTCGAACCCCAAGAGAACGCACATCCAGCATATACAAAAACATATCCCGTATAGGATCGTCTGTCTGCAATATCCCCAGCCCAGTCCGCATCTGCATATCCTTTTGCTTCCGCACCGCTCTTGTAGTAACGAAGTTTCTTGTCCATTGTACTCGATAAATAACGCAGTATGTGCTTAGCTCCAGCCATATGCTCAGACTGTGGATTCTTGTTTCGTTGTGAAAGCTTGCACACGCTGAACAATATATCTGGCCGCGTCGTCATAGCCATATATAAAAGAGTTCCAACCAAAGACTGATACGTGGTCGGATCGACGGCCTTACTATTATCCTCAGTTTCATCCACCACAAAACCAGCATCCAAGGGAGTCGATGCCGAACGGCAATTGCTCATGTCGTAATGTTCCAGCACTTCCTCTATATACCGACTCTGTCCGACAGTAATGCTGCCTGTTTCCCCTTCTCTTTCGATTTCGAAACCCAAGAATTGCTTTACTGGTCCTTTGTCAGTCGCATCAAACTGTTCTCCAATCAAAGCCTTGATATTTTCCAAGTCTTTCTTGCAGCTGCTTCCTATAAGTAGATCGTCTACATAAAAAGCAATTATACTCAATTTACCTGCGCAATGGCTTTTGTAAACACACGGCTCGCTTGGACATTGCTCAAAACCCAAATTCGTCAAAACCTTGTTCAGTTGCTTATTCCAGGCACGGCCTGACTGCTTCAGCCCATAAATTGCCTTGTTCAGCTTTAAAACTTTATTTGGAAAAACCGCATCCTTAAACATCTCTGGCTGTCGCATATAAATGTTCTCATCTAACTCGCTATTTAAATATGCCGAACATATGTCCATATGATGTAGGTGTAATTCATATTCTGCTGCAAGGCCGAATATTAGGCGTAGAGTCTCGTACCGCACTACTGGTGAAAATGTCTCCAAATAGTTGATCCCAAAACGTTGACCACAGCCTTTCGCGACTAGTCTGGCTTTGAACCTTTCTACCTTTCCATCGCAACCACGCTTAACACTGAACACCCATTTGCATCCCAGCGGTTTCTGACCTTTAGGTAGATCATCAAGGGTCCATGTGTTGTTTGAAACAAGTGAGTCATATTCAGCTTTCATAGCCCTTTTCCATTCGACTGAAAAAACACTACATTCGGCTTCCTTCAGGCTATTGGGAACATTAACGCTGTTTGCCTCTACTAAGGCATTCACCATGTTATATTCCTTTCTTGGTCGTCCTGCATGGCCTGTTCGGACAATCCTTGGTCTGCCACGACCGCGACGTGTAGCATTTTCCACATCTTGGTCATCATCGGCCTCTGAGCCAACTTCAGATTCCGCTGATTCAAAGTCTTCTGCCAGATTTTCAGCACCTTCAATTTCCTGACTACCAGGTCTGATCTCTTCATCAAAAATATCTTTGGGATCTGATCTGAAAAATACAAAATCTACATCGTGTTGTTTATTCTCAGGTTGACAATAAACTTTATCAAAACTAATTTTTTCATCAAAAATTATGTCGCGTTTTTCAACAATTTTCCGCTCTGACTTATCATATAAACGATATGCCTTAGAAGTGATGGAATAGCCGACCATCGTATATTCCCTCCCTTTTGGTTGGAATTTGTTCTTTTGCACACTGTCAAGCGCTACAACCTTTGAGCCAAATACCCTCAAATGGTTAACTTTTGGATTGTGGCCAGTCCATACTTCAAAAGGCGTTTTACCAGAAAATGCTCTAGTCGGAGCACGGTTTCTCAAGTATGAGGCTGTTGCAATCGCCTCTGCCCGTAAGAAATCTTTTGATTCAACGTGGGAAAGCATACTCCTCGCCATCTCCACAAGAGTACGATTCGCTCTTTCAGCCACCCCATTTTGTTGCGGGGTGTAGGCAACAGTTAGTTCACGTACGATTCCATTTTCTTCCAGAAGTTTATCGAAAGCCCTATTTAGGTATTCGCCGCCATTATCCGTCCTTATCCGTTTTATCTTTTTACCTGTTTGTCGTTCAGCCATACGCATAAACAATTCAAACTTACTTAAAACTTCGTTTTTCGACTTTATAAAATAAACAAAAATCCGGCGAGAAAAATCATCAATAAATGTGATGAAGTATCGTGATCCACCTAGAGATGTGCAATTAAAAGGGCCACATACATCAGAATGAATAATCCCCAACAATTCAGTAGATTTTATTTCAGATTTTGATGGAAAAGGTAGTCTGTGTACTTTACACGTCATACAAGTGTTGCACAGATCTTTCACTGAAAAATTTACTTTATCCAAGCCAAGAACCATTTTGTTCTTTACAATTTCCTGCAAACTCCCATAATTCAAATGACCGTATCTCATGTGCCAAAGTTTTGAATTATCTTGAAATGAACTGTAACACCCTTGTAATCTTTCTTTGAACAGAAACAGTCTATTTTCATCCTTGAACTTCATACTTACAACTCCGTCTTTCTTGATTAACGCTTGTTTGTCATCAATTTCTACCTTACAACCATTTTCAACCGCTTGTCCCAAAGAAACAAAATTACCTTTCAAATCGGGTACGTACAATACCTTTTTCAGCAAAACGTTGCACGAGTCTGTTCGAACCTTTACATTACCAATTCCTTTCGAACGCACACAGCGACCATCAGCCAGCACGACATCTTCCTCATGATCACCGAGCTCTTGAAACATGTTCCGTTCGCAACAAAAGTGTGATGTTGCACCGCTGTCAAAAACCCAACATACTTGATTGACCATCATGTTGCACGAAGCTGTGAAGGCTGTGTTGGTCTTCTGGTTCGATTTCGTTTCCTCCCTTTTTTCGTCGTTTTGATAACACTTTGCTGCGATGTGTCCGCGCTTACCACATCTGTAACACACCACGTTTTTCTTATTCTTCTTCGGGGTTTTCACCTCATTCGTTTTATTTTTCACGCCAAAAGCCTGTTGATCGATTTTGCTTTCAGCATTATTCGCGTCACTTTCGTTATTACGTCTCTCCCATTCTTCTAACAGCTTTGCCTTCAAAATACCGTATGATGGTAGTTCATCCCTCGTTTCCATAGCAACAACGAACGTTTCGAAACTTTTGGGCAAGCTTGATAAAAGAATTATAACGAGTAACTCCTCGGCTACGTCGACGCCGACTTCAGTTAGCTTCTCCGTTATTTCCACGAAAGAATTTAGAAATGACGCCATATTGCAATTTTCTGTCATTTTGCAATTTAAAAGTTTTCTCCAATAGATAACTTTCTGGATCGGCCCTTTTGGTTTATATATATCACGCAATTTACACCAAGCCTCGTAGGATGTTTGGCAATTTTTTATATGGTTTAGCTGTGATGACTTCAGACTTAGCACGATTGTAGCCAATGCCTTCTGATCCAACGCTTCCCATCTTTCCTTCTCTTCAGCAGTCATGGAAAACAATTTAATGCTTTGACCACTTGCGATTTTCCATCCATCATTATGTATAAGTACACTTTTTATACATAAAGACCACGAATCATAATTCTGACCATCCAATTTTTCGAATTGGAAGCCTTGCATTTTTTTTTTTTTTCACTTTTCTTAGAAAAAAAAAACTAACGCACCGAAACAAATTTAAATTCGCGAGAGAGCATGAAAGCCCAAAACCTGTTGCGCGGAGGACAAAAAAGCCAAGCGTTACGGTTGAACGTTTATTAAAGACTGACTGATGAAAAACACTTACAAACTAGTAATTACATATACATTCGTATTTTGCTTAGACTAAGAGAGACAACAATAATATACTATTCGGGTTGCCACACGTTTATTTTACATCACAGAAGATTGGGGGTTAATTGGGGCTCTTGCTAGTAGTCCTCGAGTATAGGAAAAAGAACCAGTGCACGAGCATAGATACCGAGAATAGAGACTAACTAGTGGCACGGTAAACGAGACGCCAACAGTTCAATTTTGCTTCAACGTTAATGTGACAGCGTAGGAAACTTTAAGTCAGATAACTCGATAGTGTGATGGAACTTCCATCATGGAACAGTGTTGGCTTAGAAATCTGAAGGGCGCGAGTTCGATCCCTGTCGTAGGCGAAAAAAATATGGAAGAATGGTAAAATTCAAAATTACAAAGATTTGAAAATAAAATACACGGCTTGTCTGACTTCGCCATTGGTGCATTGACATCTCAGATCTTGTTCAAATATTTCAATGAATTTAGAACCCTTTTTTTTAATTTTTTACTTCCATTTTATTCTTCTCAAAATTTAATTTTGAATAACTAATCCAAAAACAAAAAAAATTTTAAACAAATTGGCTATGGCGAGAATCCAACACCGGTCTTCCGGGGCGTGCCACAACCGCTCTACCCATGCGCTACTCCAGCCCGAGCCATCGCCTTTGCGTAAGATATGAAATGAACTTGATTGGCCCCGTTATCTATACTTCTACACTACTTCAAACGCGAGTAGAGATTTTTCAATGACAGCACAGTGTTAAAATCGTCATTTGAATGCATTGTGGGGGAAATTAATGGCAAGTAGTACAGGGGCATTTACGAGTGCTCTAAGACCATACCCTGGAGTACTCCAATCTTCTACAGGGTATCTATAGCCTTTTTTACAGGTATATTGCTTTGAGTTATTCGTGCTCCATAGCCTCCCCAGTAATTTTCCCATAATTCATGGTCGTGGCCGTCTAAACTCAGACATTCTGCGTCTGCTTCTGATGGCGAAGGTGATGGATCTGGTTCTGATGGTGGTGGTTCTGATGCTGCCACTCCTGCCACTGGCATGGCTACTGCCGGAATTGGGGCATGGTTTGCCTGTTCAGGCTCTAGGTACCCTGCAGTAATGAAGAGGTCAATTTGCCAAACAGGAGTACTCTGAGGTTACTCGAAATATGACTAGTCAAAATGTACAGTATTTTATGTATCTACGGAGATCTACGGGGGTGAGTTTCAGGATTTCCTTTCGCTTTGTGCTTCGATTGCGAAGTAGAAAAGAAATTGTTATTGTCTGGCTTAAGTTCGCATTCTGATCGTTACGCCACCGAAAGGTAGTTAGCTGGACGGTTAAGACTATCGCTCAGCGACCTCATGGGTTGGGGTTCGATCCCTGGCTCGGGTGAGAATAATTTTTTTTTTATTACCAAGTTTTTTTTATGTTTATATTTTAGTTTATTTTATTTAAAAGTTAATTTTGAAATAAAAAAATTTTTCGCTAAATTTTTAAGTATTTTTTTTTTCTATTATATCTTTTTTTTTAATATGTATTTTTCAATTAAAAAATTTTTGTAGTAAGAATTCTACTCGTGCGTTCCACAAAAACTTCAGCAACCAAAAACTCAAATGAGCGTTTTGATCAATACATTAAATTTGCTTGTGTAGCGTAATGGTTAAGACGCTGACTTACCAACCCAGAGATCAGCGGTTCGAGGCTCGGTCAAGGCGAGAAAATTAAAAAAGTAGTGAAAAAGAAAAGATTTAAAAAAAAAACAAAAGAGAAAAAAAAATACAAAACAAAGAGGAGAAAATAATTTATTTTTTTCATAAAATGTGCAAAAAAACAAATTGACCAAAAATTGACCCAACTGTATATACTCCAGGTCTAGTTCATATGAGCAAAAACTGTGACTACCCTGCAGTAATTCCAACTACTCTCCAACTACTCCCCAACTAGTCACAAAAATACCAGGACTACTCCCTCTTCATTTGCCAACCAATGCTTTGAACTGTCTTTTTTAACGTTGAGCTGTCATTGGAAAATAACTAGTCACAGTTTTTGCTCATATGAACTAGACCTGGAGTATATACAGTTGGGTCAATTTTTGGTCAATTTGTTTTTTTGCACATTTTATGAAAAAAATAAATTATTTTCTCCTCTTTGTTTTGTATTTTTTTTTCTCTTTTGTTTTTTTTTTAAATCTTTTCTTTTTCACTACTTTTTTAATTTTCTCGCCTTGACCGAGCCTCGAACCGCTGATCTCTGGGTTGGTAAGTCAGCGTCTTAACCATTACGCTACACAAGCAAATTTAATGTATTGATCAAAACGCTCATTTGAGTTTTTGGTTGCTGAAGTTTTTGTGGAACGCACGAGTAGAATTCTTACTACAAAAATTTTTTAATTGAAAAATACATATTAAAAAAAAAGATATAATAGAAAAAAAAAATACTTAAAAATTTAGCGAAAAATTTTTTTATTTCAAAATTAACTTTTAAATAAAATAAACTAAAATATAAACATAAAAAAAACTTGGTAATAAAAAAAAAATTATTCTCACCCGAGCCAGGGATCGAACCCCAACCCATGAGGTCGCTGAGCGATAGTCTTAACCGTCCAGCTAACTACCTTTCGGTGGCGTAACGATCAGAATGCGAACTTAAGCCAGACAATAACAATTTCTTTTCTACTTCGCAATCGAAGCACAAAGCGAAAGGAAATCCTGAAACTCACCCCCGTAGATCTCCGTAGATACATAAAATACTGTACATTTTGACTAGTCATATTTCGAGTAACCTCAGAGTACTCCTGTTTGGCAAATTGACCTCTTCATTACTGCAGGGTAGTTATTTTCCAATGACAGCTCAACGTTAAAAAAGACAGTTCAAAGCATTGGTTGGCAAATGAAGAGGGAGTAGTCCTGGTATTTTTGTGACTAGTTGGGGAGTAGTTGGAGAGTAGTTGGAATTACTGCAGGGTATGTGTCGATAAGTTTTTGATTGGTTTGTGTTGGTCTGCTGCATGAGCCGAAGTGTTATACGCTTGGTCTGTGGTTCGTGCCATTCGATTAAATCGCTTGGTAAGGTCAGCCCGCGGCGCTGTAGCCCATTTAAAATGGCTACTGATTCGCGAAAGCCAGTGTGCCGAACCGCAAAATGCAGAAACTAAATTGCCAGCCCAGAAGGTTACACCATATAAATGAACATGTCCATTTTTGATGCGAAGTAAATGCCAGGACAGCTGATTGCGGCACATTTTTCAAAGTAAATACTGTCTTTCTCACACTTTACGACGTTGTAGCGAGTAGGCTCCTAATGTGCAAGTAGTTACTGCATATCTCAGTATAGGCTCTTAACCAGAAAAAGTTGGATTATATAGCCAAAATGCAAGTAATCCTCTATGCTCTAGAATTTGAATTCGTTTCAATTCAAAATTCGTTTGAAAAGGATTAATTCTGATTTTGAATCAGTGATTGAAAAGAATTGATTAAATTTCGAGGTTTTTATTCGAATTTGGATTTTCGGGCATGTCTAAATATTCGTATTTTTTAATCTCAGGTCAATTTTAATATAAATGAATATTGTAGAGAACAAATAAAAACATTGAATAAGACAAATGTATGGTTGATCAAATATTTTTAATAGTGAATATTTATTAGTTTACACATCTACAGTCAGTTCAAACACTCACTCCTTTTTTTTTACATCCCTTTATACTATTTCTTATATATCTTAATTTTCTTTAATTATTGATATCTAAGTGGCTTTTCACTTCGAACCACGTTTTGGCTATGATTACAAAATTGTTTTCTAAATTTATTTTGCCGTTTTTTCTCTAAATGCCTCATTTTTCTGCAATATATGCAAATAACCGAGAAATTATTATTGAAATACTGTGGTGTGGACATAAATCGAGCGACAGTATTGAAATTCATTGTTAACAGTTTGTATTAAATTTTTGCACTCACCATATTTTTATGCGTACTTGATGCTCTATCGTTTTTCTGTATCCTCGCCTCTACTCGATTGTTTGATAATGCTTACTGTTTTATAAATTTTTAAAGGGTTGATTATTATGCCCTTATTGCGTTGCGCTGCTAGGGTGTCCTTCGAAAGTTTCACTCACACCCGGACCCTGACCAATTAGGGTTCACCACTGTTCGACAGGTTATAGCAGTGCAGTACAAAAAGCGTTACAACAAAACAATTGATACAATTCGGCATATTTATGTCGTTTTTCAATAAAGTGCCTTTCGGAAGTTTCACTCACGCCCAGGCCCAACTGAATTAGGTTTCACCACTGTTCAGTAGGTTCCAATGAATAACACAAATATACCCAATAGAAATCAATCTTACCCCACTGTGGCCAAAAGTCATTGTTATATTTGTTACATTTAATATTACACTGTTGTTGTGGACGGGTCGTAATTCCATCCCGACTATCCTTAGTCGAATACCGGCTGCGCCATAACTGTTGTAGCGTCGGGATGAGCGTCTAAGCTGAGCAGGAATGAGAGGTAGTTTTGTTTACGTATGATTACAACTCTTTATTTAAACCCATTAAAACATTACAATGTCCTATTCTAGCTCACTTAACTACCCTAATCCCTAGTTAACACGGAGATCCACACTTTAACGTACTGGCGCGTGAGTAGGTGCGCTAAAGTTGAGATCCACTGCTTCTATTCGTAGTTTCAAGCTAAGTCATCTTCCATAGATCGATGATCAGCTTTTATAATCAGAAAGTGCTTTTAATGCACTTTGTTAAAGTCGGTCATTTCCAAAGTGCTCTTCTGCGTCTCTTCATCGTTCTATTTCTTCAGCTGGATGTTGTTGTCGCGCTGACCCAGTTCTTCTACCGCGTTGATGCAAAATTGAGTAATACTTGAAGCAAAGAGTATACTAATAGTAAAGAGATTGCATTTCTCTCATTTTTTGACGTAAGCCCATCGCACAACTACGATTCGTGTGAGCTATGCAAGCTGAACATGTTCAGATTATCAAAACAAATTTCTTGCTTGCTTGCTTGCTTATGTGCATGAACGAGCGCCTGAACGAAAAATCAATGCGAACGAATTGATGCCTAGGCCGCATTTTGTCATAAGTAAATATCAAGTGTTCGTTTTTATTATTAGTTATTTTTCTTGTAATTAAATGCGTTCTTATTATTTGCCCGGTATATTGATTTAATTAAAAAAAAAAAGAAACATGTACCTTATTTTTATCCCAATGCTTATGATGCTAAATTTTTCATTATCAAAAATCAAATCTTGTTTAGTATGATAATAGAATACTTTATTTGCTGCAAAGAAAGATATACTCATCTTTTAAAAATCTGATCTATATTTGTACTTACGTTTGCGTACGGTTTTTAAAATTCCACGTTTTTCTTATCGAAGGAGTTGAGCTTTGTTTACGAAATTTGGTATGATCTTTCACTGAGACGTGACTTATAACAAGTCCGAGAAATAACAGGAACTCGATGGGACCATTGTTAAGGGTACCTCCAGTACTAGGGTCTGTCACAAAAATCCCACAACTGCCTCAAAATCAGACTTTGCGAAAAAGTTTTTTTTCAAAGTTTTTGGACGTGGCTTAGAAATTATTTCAACATGTGTGTCTGTGTCGGATATTTCATTGTCAGGCTCACCTGACTATAACACCCTTACTTGTTTTGTGTTTCCTTTGTTATAAGATCACAGTTAATATGCAGAACTGATCCGCAATATAAGCGCAATTGGACCAACGGTTTAAGCTCATGCAGAATAAGTTAAGTTGACTTTAAACAATCAAGAAAGCTAAATACACAGCCTAGACAATATTGGCGGATTATATTTTTCCTTTCTGTACAGAAGTTTTCACAAACCAAATATAGAGGCGACAATCCGCGGGCCATATCGGTCGGATGGGCAGACAGACGGACATGTCTAAATCGATTCAGTTTTTGATCCTGATCAAGAAGATTTATATTTGTTTATATCGCCGGAGCTTAGTTCCAGCAGTTCCAAGTTTCGCTAAAAAATTCATATACCCTGCGTACGCTGGGTATAAAAATACCACAGAAAATGTCCATATCATGAATTTATTAAGTATAAATGTTATTCCATCTGTCCGTTTTTCGCCGTAGCCGTAGCCGCTATGCGGGCGAGCCTTTAATCGAACCGATTTAACGAAACCCTTTGCTCTCTCACGTTCAACAGTTCGACCTCCAGCGACGACGGCACAGTTTATGATCGCAACCATGTAAGACTGTAGGTCTAACTGTCGACTTCGAAAAGCCTCTGCCGCTTATAAGAAATTCACCATTGGGCAGGTATAGGAAATTCAACTCTCTCGAGAAATTCACCAAAAAACTTCCAACAAAAACCTTAAGCAGGAATAGGAAATTCAACTCTTTCGAGAAATTCACCAGAAAGCTACCAACAACAATACGGGTAGACACAAAGTGGCACTATGATGCCACTTGTGAGAAAATTATCAAAGAAACACGGCGTCGGCTCGGTTTTTTATATTGCTTGAAAAGTTCATAATTGAAACTTTATTAAATGTATTACGATATGTTTTTGCTTAATGCGCACGAATAATTTAATTTTGTAATAAATTGACATACATTTTTGACTACGGCTACGAATTTGATTGTACATAGAATTCAGTAATTTTGCTGAAACAGTGCGATCAAAAAGTTAAGTGGACAGGGAAGAACTAAAAAACAATTTATTTTTCTCCTTGATATTGAGTTTCCTTGATTAGTTTTATGTTTTTCAGGCCTTTCATATCATTTTATGAGTTTGGTAGATATTTTATATGTAATGTACTCGAAAATCTCCCAAAATTAACAATAAAAGTGGCAATGCATTTCACCACAGCAGAGCTAAAGATTTCGCTGCCATTGCATGCTTCTCTTTTCCTCATGATAAATGCCTATGTTGAAGCAGCGTAGCTCTAACACATTGCAGGGATTAGGAAGAAGAAGAGTTAGACCTATTGTCCTATATGATCGCAACCGCTAAGAGGCCATTTACACGTTAAGACATTTCGATAATGCAACACACTTTTTGTGGGCTAGGGACGCACGGGGATGTGGTGTGGTAGCGTTTTCCTCTCTTCCTCCTGCCTCCCTTGCCATCGAAAATTTGTTTCATTATCGAAATGTCTTAACGTGTAAATAGCGTGTAAGACACGCCTCGCCGTTACGCATTCAATCACAAACACCAAGATTATTCAAGTGCAGTGGAAAACAAAAGAAAAAAAATTGATTTTTTGAACCATAAGCGCCAAGAAGGCCGATTATTTTTTGGACTTTAAAAGCTATTAAATTTATCATCGCGTCGCGCAAACGCCGACAACCATAATCGAACCAGAAAAAAAAACGAATGTTAACATAGTTATAAATCGCGTCGCGCAAACCGCCGACAAACTTAACACGAGGAAAGGAAACCCAAAGAAAGCTTCTCCACTCCATCTGCAGAAAACCAAGGTACGTTAGCCATTAATTGTCCCTGACATTAACACCATCAAAATATGAATTCAATATGGACTAGGTAGATTTCAAATTATTACGTAGGAATATGTGCCTTTAACCCATTTTGGACCACTGTAAGTTTTTTCGTACAGAAAATTACATTTTTTGAATTATTAAAAACTGTTTTACATGTTATTTGCTTTCCGGAATAGTTATTTTGAAGTTCTTAAAATATTAATTCGTTTCATTTTTTGATTGGATATTAATTTTTATAAAAATAAATTTAATGACAAAAAGGCACCTTTTCCGAATGTTTTTCTAAAGAAAAATTCGTTCATAAAAAGATGTATTTCTGCAAAAATAACGGCTCATATTTTTTTAACAAAAGCCAATATAAGATTTAAAAATTGAATTCACATATTGTACTTGTAAATCGGATAGATTTAATAGAAACACGCGTATTAACTATAATATAAGCTGCATCCAGCAGACGTCTTCATTAGGTCGTCTCTTTGTCGAAAAACGGAGTGTGGCCAGACGGCAGTGTTGCCAGGTTTTTTTCGAGCCTTCCCTCTAAATTTCATTCAATTTCCCTCTAAAATACAGTGTTTCCCTCTAAAAAAATTTTAAAAACCTCTAAAAATCCCTCTAAATTTTAGAAAATATATTAATATAAGGGAAAACCATCTTTGTTACATTTTTTATTTGGGAACAAAAGAAAAAGTTTCAACAAACAGCAAAAAACAACAATTTAACCCCCCTCTGTGCGGACAGTCTGCTACACTTACTTTATGAGGATGGTGCCTGGCCAGACCCTCATATACTTACGTGTATTTGTATGGACACATATGCTATTTTTAGACGCGTATATAATCCGTTGGAATACATATTTTTTAATTCTGATTTTTGTATTCGGTTATGCCATTTCATAAGCAACCTAAACAAGAAAAAAAAACAAAAATCCGACTTCGAAGTTTGGAATAAAACACATTGTTCTCATGTATATTTTTTTTTGCTTTATTTTGACCATATGTGTTGGATTTGAGAGCGTTTTCAATGGATTTTTTGTACAATTGATTACTCTGGTGGTTGTGGAACGCAATTGAAACATATATAATAAATTTTTGAATGTTGTTGGCATACCGGATGAAAGCATTTTGAACAAAAAAATCGAGTTTTACGGCGTAACTTGTCGCCTGTTTGTGAACAAATACGGCAGTCTTTTCTTCCTTTGAGTGTATCGGGTCCTTTTGATGTCGATGCTATCATTTGGTTGGAATGCCTAGTGGACGGCCGATTAATGACTTGAATGCACGACGACAGGATGGGTGTTTGAGAATGTTAACATTATTCATACGATTTTCGACGTTGGGCATTACCAAAGATTTCGATAAATTGTTTAGAAATATACGCCGTGCATCTTTTTTATTGATATGGTCAATTTCTTTGCAAACAGTAAAGGCAGCGAGACCCATTACATCAAGTATGTCGCAAAAAAAAGCGAATGTTCATCTTTTCGTTGGTCGTTTTGTGGAATAATGTGTCACCATCTGATCCATGCTATCAACACCTGCCTTTGTCGAATTATAAAATACAATCGCTTCGGGTTTTTGTGCTTCATCAACATAGCGATAAAATCATGCTATATTTCATGTAACATATTCCCATACAAAATACACAGGGTTCTGGCCAGCCACCATCCGCATAAACTAAGGTGTAATATTTTAGTTTCCTTTTTTCGTCCTGTTCAAGGACATTAATCAAAATGAAAATAGTCCTATTCGATAGCCAATGAAATTTTAGGAAGCTACCGAGAAGCACAGATTCGTAGCTTAATTAGAACCATATTTAATTAACGTGTCAAAATAAAATATGCCTGGCCAGGCCCGTCCGCACAAAGGAGGGTTAAAGTGAAGCTGAAGGGTCATACCCTGCGAAAGCGTCTAATACTTCGTTATCGTATTCACATTGGTAGGAGTTCTCATTGTTGAATTTTTTCAACATTTTTGTGGAAGGATTAAAAGTTTTAGATGACTCAATCAAGAGTCTTACTCGCGTTATGGCATCGGCAGTTTGAATTGAAGTTTTATTTCTTTATTTGCTCTTTATAATATTTACGGTGGAAAATGCTCTCTCAACCGCCGCATTGGAGAAAGGTAATGACAGCATTGAAGTTGCTAGCTTACAAACATTTTTAAATCGTTTTTCGCCATTAGCATCAGTTAACTGCATGATGTTTGCCCAATATTCTTCTGATGACATGCTGCTGCAATCAATATTTAATCGATGAAGCAAGCTCCATTCTCTATTGAGCTCATCAACATTGTCACATATATTATTGAAAGTTCGTCCAATATGCGTAATGTCTTGTTTGCGTGCTCTAGAGGCTATTTCTGGACAGAAAGTGGCAACATCTTGGAGAACTGCAATATTTTGTGGATTTCTCATTTGTATTTCTTCCGCCAATTTGATAAGAAATTCCCTACATCTAGTTTTTATGTCAAGCACTTGAGCAGGCGATTGGAATCCTTCACAAGCGTTATTAAAATCATATCCGTAGTTTATGCAGGACACTGCCATTAAATAGCGATGAAATTGAAACGAACATAAGTCATTTTTATTGGATTTTTCTAGATGCTGCGGCACTGAAATGTTTTTTAAAACCGTATAAAGTGTGTCATTTAAGTCCTGTAGGAGCTTCAAAGGTTCTTCTGACTCGGATTGAAATGATCTGTTCGTTTTGATGACATCTTTTAAAGAAAATCGAAGAAAAATCAAATACGGTCTATTGCCAACGTCACGGTACATTTGATGGAGGATATCAGCCTTATATCCCTGATCTCCTCTTTCTGATAGTTTGGTTTCTTCGAAATGCAACGTTAATACTTCCCATTGACTTAAAATTGTTTCAATTGCATCCAGTCGTGCTAGCCACCTTGTTCCCGATAGTTTAGCTATTTTTTTCGGCGGTGATTCATTCATAATCTTGTACAAATTTGCATATTTAACGGTTCTTTTGGTACTATTTGAAAACCAAGAATGTGTTTCTTTGACTAAAGTGTCTAAATGCTTCGGCAAAACATCGCAAGACTTTTCAGCACATAGGTGCAGAGAGTGACACACACATTTAATAGTGATTGAATGTGGTATTTCTTTAGTCAGATGAGCTGATACCGAGTTTTTAGCACCTGCCATAGCATTGGCTCCATCAATCCCGATCCCAATTAAAGGATAATGGGCAAATTTGTATGGTGCCTGTCCTATCTGCAGCCATCGATAAGCTATGAGTTTTCTATTATATTATTATGTGTCCAATGCGAATACGAGAGGTTACTACTGTGGTTTAATTTAGAAAAAAGTTATGGACATGAAAAGAGCCATTACATGAAAAAAATATATTAGAATAACAATCTTAGAAAGATAGTATAAGGCAATATAACTGTATATAGGTATGTTAAACAGTTAAAACAAAACAAATTACTTATTATGCAAAATATTTTATTAAAAAAGCTTATAGCTAAAACCAATATTCATCAATCATCATCAATAACAAAACTTTTTAAAAAGTCTGCTGGTAAAAGAATATCCCCCTCTTGGTGTCTTGCCCATCCCAAGTACCACACCATACTCATTACATGAGTGCAGCATCCCACCGTGCGCCTGCCACTAAGGCAACTACAGTAATAGTTTTGTATTGCTTCTCTGCTACTACACAAAACACACGGTTCACGACTTTCTGCCATTATAATTAAAGAAATGTTATTTATGTTCAAGTTTATAAAGTAAAACAAAGCATACTACCTACTGAACATATATTATGAGTTACGCGATGCTAATAATATTATATAAATATATAATATAAATATATAATATAAACACGCATATAACTCAGCTCCTAAACAAAATTTTATAATAGTTCCAGAACAAAAAAAAATCTATATTGACTCCTCTTTCGAATGATACTAGTGTCATCGATGGCCGCTCATAGGACAGAATGCCCATTGTCCTTTGTTAACTTCAAATTATCTCTTTCCAATTGACATTTTATGGTTTTTGTAATAATCTCAGGAGTTCCTGATTTCAATTCCAATAGACGGTAAAACTTGGTACGTACCCTCTTGAAATTTTGGCTGAAGTACCTTATTATAAGACACATGACTTTTGTTGTGTCAATTAAAGTGCTTTCGTCTATTATTAAAGAGTAAAATGATGTTCCAATGTCTTCTAATAAATCATCAAGCAAACACGGCGAAATGATGTTAAGGATGAGACCTTAAAATGAAGGTTAACAATAAAAAAAAAAAAATTTGAATATCTTTCAAAGATGTTATACAATAAAGATGTTACCAGTGCATTTTGTGCGATGCAGTCTTATTTTTGATAACGTCTGCGAATCATTATCCAAGTTTTTCAGAAGCTCTCCAAGATGATGGACTGTGTTTAATGAACAATGTTTAGCTATAAACACCGCGATTTTTAATTCAGCGTGTTTTCTTGTTACGGCGATAGAGGGCTTGGCGAAATCAGTGATCTTTACAGCTTTTGCACACTCTTGCCTATTGTTTTTATTATCCTGATGTACTTTAGATTTAGCGTGATCCAATAAAGTCTTCTTGTGCGCTTTTACAGTTTTGGAGCAAAAGAGACAATATGCTCTTTTGTTGTCCTCCTTATGTGGTTGCAACCAGCCTTAGTAAACATTTTCTTTATTAAAAAATCAGTTGTAACCTTTATATTTCGTGGAAACCTTACCTTTGAACATGGGATCGCTTTCCCAAGTATTTGAATATCTTTGCACATATTTAGTCGATTCGGAGGGAGGAATTTTGGACCAACCGTTTTAAAAGCCCCAATTGTTTCTATATGCCGACTTCTCAATTCCAAGAAAATTCAATGAATGAACGAATAATTCGTTACGAATTGGCTACAAATGTATGTCGCTCTTTTAAACTTAGTTCGATGGCACAAGTACCAAAAACATTTTGTTTTCCTGCAGGGTCACACGTATAACACGTTTCAAAAACATCTCTTTTGAATGCATGAAAAAGAAATAGAAGCAAAGATTGTTTCGGAACATTCAACAAACAACCGTCTCTTTTCTTTGCATTTCTTCTCTGCTTACTTAATGTTTCAAAACATGTTTCACGTGTGTGACCTTGAGTTTCTTTGAAAGACAGAATGTGGTCTGACCGCGGACGAAAAAGCTGCGGGAACCAATTAGTGAAGATTTTATATGTCAAATAAATCTGGACCATACTCTCTTTTATAATATGTATCAACGAAATCTTTGCATAGAATCCCTCTAAATTTCCCTCTTAAAGTTTTGTCCCTCTAAATCTACCTCTAAATTCATAAAAAACCTCTACATTTAGAGGAAAAACCTCTAAACTGGCAACACTGCCGTACGGTATAAAAATGTCTTATATCTAAAGTAGTTGCCAGACTGTACAATGAAATAATCTACTAGCTGGCTATGATAATAATCTACTAGCTAGCTTTAATAGAACACTACAGCACCCCCTTTTTAATTCAAAACAATTGGGGTATACCATATAATAGATACAATGTAATTTTACAATATTATGGTTTTCTCAGCCTTAAGTTGTATCTATTTTCTATATTCGTCTGTTCAGTTATCATATTTTGAGCATTAGAATTATGAACACTTCCATTTTGTTGTTCTTCAACAACACTTTTTTTATTTATAACCTCACTGCTAGTACTCAATGTGGAGCGTGCATCAGGCGAAATTGAAGTTGCAATCGACTCGGTAATTAATACTGGAGTGGTGCTTACATTTGCTTTGTTACTTAAAACTATTTGGTTTGCATGTCTTTTCCATAACTTATCGTTTTGCGTTTTACATATATATGTTTGCTTTCCTATCTTTTTAACAATAGTTCCCTTCGTCCAAACTACTTTTCCGGGAGTTGGGTTATCTTTAAGGCTCAGTTACTCTTGATTGAACGTTACTTGACTTAACTTATAGAAATCTGTTTTCAACAGATTCTTATCTTAAGTCAACTTAAGTTTTCAGTAACTGATCCCATAGAAAATGTACTAAACACATCAAGTCAGCTGATTAAATAAGTAAAGTCAAGTTACGTTCAATCAAGAGTAACTGAGCCTTTAATGACTACTATATCATTAATATTAAACGTATTCTTTTGTGAACCTTTATAATGTGCTTTTTGATTTTCTTGATTTTTATTTACATTTGCTTTAATCTCTTGTTTGGTATGGGAGTCAATTTTTATTTTTTCGTTTAATAAATCTAGCCTAGATCTTAATTTTTTTTTGTTGAACATCATATATGACGGCAAAACCCCTGTTGTAGCATGTATAGTGTTACGGTAATCGAACAAAAATCGGCTTAAAACTATATCGAAATCAGACATTGTTTTATTAAGCAGGTTCCTTTTTAACGCATTTTTAATAGTCTTAACTGCATTTTCCGCTTGCCCATTTGTGGCAGGGTTTCCCACTGGCGATGTTCTATGTTCTATTTGGCTCTGAACAAGAAAATTTTTGAACTCTTCTGACACGAATGACCTGCCATTATCCGAACACACAATTTTTGGTAGACCAAAACGAGCAAAAATTTCTCTAAGCACGCGTATAACTGTTCGACTAGTGGTGTTACTTCCCATGTCAATGCATTCGATCCACTTGCTCGTGCTGTCCACTACCACTAGACAAGATCTATTCATTAACGGTCCGAAAGAATTTATGTGAATGCGCGACCAGACTTCCTCGCTTCTTTTCCACGGTAACAGTTCTTGCTTACTTGGGCTTTGACTTGTCAAAAGACATGCATCGCAATTTTTCGTTGCAGCCTCTAAGTCGCTGCTTTGATTTGGCCATCAACATGATTCACGGGCCATTGCTTTCATTTTGACTGTGACCATATGTGTTTTGTGCAAATATGCTTCGACTTTTTCATGCAATTTCCTTGGTACTACCACTCGGTATCCCCAAAATACACATTCTGATTCTACAGACAAATCGATTTTTCTGCGAAAATAAGGTATTAACTCTTGTTCATTTACCTGCTTTGGCCAGCCACCTTTAATGAACTTAATAACTTTTTGCAACAGATTATCTTGTTTTGTCTCATTTTTTATCGACTCTAAATTTATCATAGTGCTCTGTTCATTGGTCTCACGAATGTATTTAAGGAAAACATCGGGTGGAAAATATGTTTCTACATTTTTCGTTTCTTGAGGATTCCTCGAGAAATAATCGGCCATATTTTGCTATGACTGAACGAGTGAAATATCAAACTGATAACCCGAATGGGTCAAAGCTATACGGTGAAGCCTGTTAAATATTCCTTCCACATCAAAAGAAACTCCTTTTTGTTTATCGTTAATAACCTTTTTACTTTTATTAATATTTCCGAACTAAATACGAATTTACACAAGAAACTCCCGAGAACGCATTCCAAAACTTAATTCTCCTATTATAAAAATTTCACCTCTACTTATAACTTACACCTAGGTTCGCCGCTGCGAACTCTGCTGCAGTCTCTTCTTCTGCTGCCTCAGCGACCTTCTTGTGCATTCCAGTTGCACTCTGCATTCTCGTTCTTCCGTATTTTGCTGCACTTTGCATTTCCGCGTGTGCCGTCTTGACCTGGTTCTTTCCAATGTCTGCTTACGGGTGTGTTTTGCGTATTGACCCGTATTCGTTGCTGAGCTTAATGCATACAGTAAGCCCTCGAATCTGCTGTATGTTTGCATGCTCACAACATTCCTCCCCCCCATTTTTTTTGATGGGTCCGCATTTATGCGGACTGGTTTGTTGTTTGGAGAGGGGCTTGTTTCGGTTCGATTGTGACAAACTTGTGACGTCGAGGGTTCCAATTGTTATCTTGCAGTTGCATCGATTATTTGTGCGAGATTAGCGAAGGTGCTAATAGTTCCCATTTGCGGCGGCCCTCTGTCATCTAGCACTTTAAAGCTTGGCTTGTGTTGTTGTATGGCTATGCCCTTGGCCTTGTCGTACGTTGCAATTCTTGTGGCCTTGGCATTGGTTGTTCATAATCCATTTGACTTTTAATATTGCTGGCCAAAGCAATTTGGCCCTTGTTTATTATATTTATACGTGACGGGCACATACCGCCACTGTTCGCGCCGTGTATATTTTGGATTCTTCACTGCAATCGTTGTTGTACCGGATCCCTCGCTGCTGTCGTTACTGTGCCGGATCCCTTGCTGCTGTCGTTACTGTGCCGGATCCCTCGCAGCAGTCGTTATAGTATAATAAAATAATTTTATTTTTTTAGACAACTTTTCTTTTGTGAATCTTTTCGTTTTTTTTTGTGGTTTTTTTATTTTTTATTTGTGTATATATTTTTTTTGTGTTTTATTATTTTTTTTTTGTCTCTTTTTGTTGTTTCTTTTTTTTTTATTTTTTTTTTTATTTCATATGTATATAATTTGTCCTTAATCTACCCATATTCTCCCTTACTTTATACGTCCGGTAACTAATATTTCATTATTTTTCTTGTTGTACTAGGATTAATAAAACACAAACACAGATCTTACATATTTTTCTTAACGCTAGCCTAAACGACTGTCCTTTGAACTTATACTAAATTGAATCAGATTTTGTTATGCTACGTTAAATTCAACAAAACCTTATTACGTTACGTTAAGATAATTATAAAATAAAACAAAAACTTTACTTCATCAACTTCCCCACTTTCATGCAACTGGTCACCGATTCTACGTTTATTTTTTTTTCCTATTGGGTCGTTTGGTTTCTCGTTGACCGTCTTCAGCGTTGTCATTTGACTCAAACTTTGCAAGGAATAAACTATTGTAATAGCTGAAACTTACATAACATAGATATATATATATGTATGTGTATATATATACATATATACGTTACGTTTCCATTTTATGGTTCAAAAACAACATAATTTGTAAGCATTGTAAAATAAATATACTCGTGGCAACGCTGAACGATCGGGTTACAAAAAAAAATCAAAGAAAGTGTCGTGCAGTGTAACATGTGTGTAGCTTGTGTATCTTTGTGATTTGTGTAGCTATATGTGTGGAAGACGGATTCCGGCATTTGTGGCTGCGATCTTTGCATTCCTTTCTCTTATTGTATAGTAAGAGGAAGGAAGCGATCGCCGCTTATTTAAGACTGTATGCCGTTCCCTCTTCTCTTTCTGATCAGGAGCTTAACCGCTTTTGATACAGTTTATTAACTTGGACATTTTCTGAATGAAAATGTTTGTTAATACGTTTTCTAAATAAGACAATTCTGACAATTAATTCACCATCGACAATGAATAGACATTTATTGCCGCTGGTTTTGCATATTTTTTTTTTTTAATTTAATTTAAAATTCGAACTGGCCTCTCTTTGCTGAAATAGCCCTTCTGAAAATAAAAGAAAAGAAAACAAAACAAAAATACAAAACCAAAAAATCGAATTTTTGTTTGATCATCAGAACATTCGTTGACTATGAACTTGAATTGTTCCGTGATTTCGTTCGCTCCGAATGTTGTGGTAGGTCAGCTTATGCTTAACGCAATTGCTGGAGTTGGCAATAAAATGAAAAGAGAATAAATGTTAATAATAAAATCATTAATAATTTTGTTTGTTTTTCCCCTTTTTTTTCGGTTCTTCATATTTTGGCAAAGGGCGTGCGTCAGTATACTCACTCGACGAATAAATAAATTTTTAATCTTTAACACGTTTAAAAAGAAGAATGGCTTTTCTCGCCACTTTCTATCGACTCGCTTCTTTTATATAAGTATAATATAATACATTTACCTTTTATAGCTACTTTTTATTTATATAAAGAATGGGTTGTGCTAACCCATGTGGCCTTACCGCGTAGTCTGGCATATTTTATGAATAGAATGAAAACGAGAAATTTTTTTTTTTATGTTTTTATTTTGACACATTTGAATATTGCTCTTTGGAGACAGAGGCGTCTGCGCTCCCTTTAAAGCTTCGTGACCTCACGACAAATCTTTTCACCGAATTTACGTGGTAAGTTTTGTCGCGACCCCGGATTCGTACAGTTACGTTAACCGGGCCGGTTATTCCGGTGATTACAAAAGGGCCATTCCATAATGGGGATAGCTTGTTTTTCCGCGCATGATTCCTAATTAAAATATGTTCCCTCGTCTTGTACGTGTTCTGTCGTACTTTCTTATCGTAGTGTTTCTTCGATCGCACCTTTGCTTCGTCTAGGGCTTCCCTCGCTAGCTCATATGACCTCTGAATTTGGTACTTCATGAGTGACGGGAAGTCCTCTGTGTTGTACATTGGATCGACTTTTCTTATTAAGTTTGTGGGCATGTCCACCTCAAAGCCGAACAAAATTTTTGTTGGCGTTTGCTTTGTGGCGGCATGTGGGGTGTGGTTATGCACGTACATCGCGTGACCCAACCATTGGTCCCAATTTGTACCGTCTTCTTTAGCGAAATTTCGCAGGTACTCTGCGAAAGGCCGGTGGCTTCTTTCTAGCGCCCCGTTTGCCTGCGGGTGATACGGACTTGTGTGAAGCTTTTAAATACCAAGTATTTTACACACGTTTTTGAATAAGTTTGACACGAAATTTGTGCCATTATCAGTGACCAATTTTAACGGAGTCCCATATCGGGCTATAATTTCCGAAAAGAAAACCTGCGCTATGGTGGACGCTTCCATGTCCACCAGAGGTATGCAGGTCATGTATTTTGACACATCGTCTTGAAATTTTAAAATGTACTTGTTACCACTGCAAGTTACTGGTAATGGACCCACTATGTCCATGTATACCTTTTCAAACGGACGTGAAGCCGTGTCAGTAATCTGCATGGGGGCCCTATTTATTCTCCCTGCCTTATTTTTCTGAAACTGTGCACACGCTGCAATGTACTCGCGGATCTCGCCTCGCATTTTTAGCCAACTGAATTGTCGCTTTATTCGACGAGTGGTGCTAGTGACACCCCTGTGCCCTCCTAGAGGTGAGTCGTAAAATTGGTAGAGGATTTCTTTAATATGATCCTGATCTTTCAGGAATTGGACCTGACTTTGGACAATTGGTCCTGACTTTTCTTTACCCTCCTTAACGGACTCTTTAGGGAGCTCTTTGCCACCTGAATAGGCCCCAGTCTCTGACTCCTTCGTTTGGACGTCCCTTGCCTGAGCCCTGGTTATTACGTTAACAGTCGTTTCACTCAAATCCTGGGGAATTCTACTCAACGCGTCAGCGTTTAAGTTCTCTTTTCCAGGTTTGTAAACTATTTTGAAATCAAATTCAGAAAGTTTGTGGCGGAACCTAGCTAAACGGGAAGTTTGGTCTTTTAAGTTCGCTATCCCCTTTAGAGGCTTGTGGTCCGTCACCACTGTAAAATTTCTACCCAATAAATAGGACCTAAATACTTTGTTGGCCCATACAATCGCCGAAAATTCTCGCTCAATTGTCGAATAGCGGAGCTCAGTCTCGCTTAACCCTCTACTTGCGAAATATAAAGGAAATTCATCCTCCCCTTCCTCCTGAGACAATACTGTCCCTAACGCGCCACCACTGGCATCTGTCGTTAGACGAATTGGTTTAGAGAAATCGACATAGCGGAGTACCGGTGGATTAATTATGGCCTCCTTTAGGCAATCCAGTGCGGTCTGGCACTCTGCCGTCCACTTAAATTTCGCACCCTTCCGCAGAAATTTCGTCATTGGCAGCATAAGTCGGGCAGCATTGGGAATGAATTTTCGATAGTAGTTTATAAGGCCGAGGACCCCCGGAGCTCTTTTACATTGCGGGGAGCTGGCATGTTTGTGACGCACTCGGCCCTACCTGGATCTGGCGACACCCCCTTTTCCGAGCAATGATGGCCCAAATAGACAACCTCTTTACGTAGGAAATGGCATTTCTCTGTTTTCAGTTTCAGACGGCTGACCCGCAAGGCCTGCAGAACCCGCGACAGTCTCTCCTCATGCTGAGCTAGATTTCTACCATCAACTACCAAACATCATACGCTTAAACTCGTAATGTCCCGTGCCCGTGCTGAACGCGGTTTTCTCCCTATCTCTGTGGTCCACCAAGACTTGGTGGTAACCGCTGGCCAGATCGAGGGTAGAAAAATACCTACTTCGTCCTAATTGGTCTAAAATTTCGTCAATCCTTGGAATGGGGAACACCGTTTTCAAGGTAACCTCGTTTAATTGCCTGAAATCGACGACTAATCTCCATTTCTTTATGGTGCTATCCGCCGATTTCTTGGGTACCAGAATGATTGGAGAGTTCCAAGGCGAGGTGCTGGGCACTATTATGGCCTGGTCTTATAAGTCCTGAACCTGCCTATTAATTTCCTCCCGGTGGGCCTCAGGTAACCGGTATTGTCGTCTGTTAATGGGGGCCACCCCTGGCCCGATAGGGATATCGTGCGTTAGTACGTCCGTATAAGTGAGGGCCTCCCCTTCTATTTGGAAAACGTCACTAAACCCTTTTACGACATTCTCTATAGAACGCCGTTCCTCTTCGGTCAGGTTGGGATCTAATCGCAGTACGCGCATAATTTCGTTTATCTTACTGTCTGTTTCGGCACTCTTATCAGAACCGACGGCCTTAACTTCGCGGTACTGTTCTGCATGTGTAAAACTAATCTCGGCAGGTTTCAGTACAACTGCTGTATCCTGCGCGTTCAAAATTGGTGCATACGCTACATCGTTGCTAACAGTAGTGAGTACTTCTCCCAAAAACACATTTTTCTCTAGCTCCTTCTTGTGTATTACAATTTCACCGTCGGGGGAGGCTACGCGTACCTTTATCACCCCCGTGGTCCTAGCTGGCATTTTTATTTGCTGTACTATTCCTATTCTGTTTCCACTGCGCCTATTAGTAAATTTAAAGGTTATTTCGTCCCCCTCTGGTGAATCTAAAACAAGGATCCCCCCTTGAGTGTCTATGGTGGCCCCGTGCCATAAAACATCCCTTCCCAGCAGTCCGTCTGCGGGTAAACATTCATCTCCACTCACTACGTGCAAATTGAACCCTAAACTAGACTCCGCGTGTTGTACACGTACTCTCCCTTCCGTGGTCACCCCTCCACCAAATGCTCCGGTGAGCCATTTTCTCACACTTGAATCTAATTCTATTTCTTGATGCAAGGCTCCTCGTTTCACTAGGCTAGTATCTGCGCCTGTGTCCACTAGCAGCAGTATTTCTCCATTATCTGCCTGCTCACAGGGTATCCTAATAAAAATATCTTCTCCAACAGTTGACTCTCCAACTGCTCCTACCGAAGCTATATGTCCTCTTTCTGTTATTTCCCCCTCCGACTCCCCGTAGTCGTAATCTCCCCCCTCCTGATATATACCGGCTTACGATATTTACTTCTACGTCTTCTCTAAATCTAACTCTTTTCTGTTTTTCTTCTTTGCTGGTATCAAAGTTTCCTTTTTCTCTGAGATTTTGGGTACCCCAGCTTATTGGTTCGAGCTGGGCCCCCTCGCGTTTCCCGGTTGGGTCGAATTACCCAAAGGGCACATCCTAGCCCAATGACCTGGCTGACTGCACCTCATGCACACGTTCCGCTGGTCACTGGGGCGCTGCGCCTCTCTCTGTCCGCCTGCTTGTCCCCGACAAAATCGATTCTGTTCGTGTCCGGGTGTCTGGCAACGCTCACAAAATAATGTTTTCAGTCGCTCGAAACATTTATCTATTATATGCCCCCCCCCCCCCTTTTGCAGAACGTGCAAAGCAAAGGGTTCATATGCGGCTCCCCAGACTCCCTGGTGGATTCTTTCTGCTGGTGACAGTCATTCGTTTCTTCGTGTCCGTATGTCTTGCACTGTCTGCAGTAAGGAATGTTTAGTCGCACCTCGCAGTTCACATAGAAATGCCCCAATTTCTTGCAAAAACTGCACGGCATCGAAGGGCGTTCCGGGTGGTTTACAACTATCTCCTCTGGAACGGAACCCATCGTCCCACCAAGTCCTTCTACGCCGTAGGGTCCTCTTTCTACCGAAGCCTGTAATTTCTGCGCTGTATAGCTCATGTTAGCTGTATAATTCGTGTTAGACCCGTTTTCTCCTAACAGGATCGTTGACCGTTGGACTAAGCTCACTAACTGACCTATTGAGTCCTCCTCATGGCCAATGAAAACGTGACAGAGAGATTGGTCCCTCATTCCTTTCACGAATGCCTTAACTGCCAGTTTCCTAAAGAACTTCATCATGCCCATGTCTCCCAAGGCATCTCGGAGTACTGTCTCCGCTTCGCCTAGCAAGCTCTCAATTCCTCTATGTCTCTTCTCCTTAGGTAAATATCCTTAACTAATTCGCATAATTCGTCGATACTTCTAAATCGTTTGGCACCCAGCCTTTGGTATGCCCCCCTAGCAGTCTTTGTTTCACTATATACTGCACCGCTCTCTCAGTATCCTCTCTTCTTAATTCGTTCCCCAAGAACTGGCATCCGCTAATGAATTTCGACACATCTGACCGTAGCTCCGGGCTGGGTGTCCCTGAAAATAGTGGCACGAAAGTTTCCACTAGCTTCATTATGGCGGCTCCCGTCATGCCATCCCTTCTTTCTGATTGACTGCTGATGGGCGATAACAAAGTATTCATTCGTTGTCCTTGATCCCTTGCCTCTCTGGCATTCTCTACTTCTTCTACTTCCCTTCTTCCAGAAAATACCCCTTCAAGCTGTGCCCGCATTGCCTGTAGAACCCCCGTACTTCTATTTATACCGGATGTGTTTGATTGGAGGGCTCCCGCACTCCTATTTATGCCTGGTGCGTTTACAGGTGGAGGTGGTGGCGGTGGAATCATTGGATGTCGATCTCCCCCGCTCCCCTTTCCTGCTAGTGGTGATGAGTGGGTAGCAATGGCCTCTTCTTCTATGTTTTCTAATGTATTCCTAGGACTCACAGTAACTGAACTACCTGGGGCGAGGCTTCTCTTATTCTCCCTAATGGTTTCGCTATCTTCACTAGGCGTATCCTGCTCTTCTCGGGGAAGACTCACCGACTTAAATTTCGTTATTCTATCTATTTCCTTCCTGCTTACACGTAATTGTTCTCTTAAACTCTTGACTTCTTCTTTGTAATTCTTTATTGCGTTCTGACTGTCCACTATTAGCTGCAATTGTTCGTCTGAAAACCTCTGCCGTAGTGCCTGTCTCAGATGTTCGTTCTCCTGCTCCAATTCTACTAGACATTCGTCTGATTTCCGCAGTGCATCCCTTAATTTACGCTCATGGGCTTTCAAACTATTATTCAGTTTCTTAAATTTTTCTAATTCTGCCTCGGAATGTACCCGGTCTTGGCACTCACTCAGCTCTGCCAATACCTCAATTAATACCTCGAATTCCTTGTCTTTCTGTACAATTAACAGTTCCTTTAATTTTCCTACGTCCTCCGAAAAACTTTTCGCTTCTCTAGTTAGTGACTCCACATAGTGTTTACTCTCCTCCATTAAGTCGCCCTGTCGTACCCATCAGTTCAAATAAATGGGACCTTTGTATGTCAGAAAACGTTTGCAATCACAATCTCTCGAGTGAGAAGAGGAGAAAATAAAACAAACAAAAAAAATGTATGCGTGTAGTGGAAAATTTGCAAAACTTCAAATTGCTTTAATGCCGAGATACCTTTGTCTTTGACGAAATTCAGTTTCAATGAAAAATTTATTCGCATCAAAATAAAACGAATTATTCGAATTGGACGAACAATCAAAAATTTCCAACAAAATTTATTTGTGGTTTTGGTCGGCTTTCACTGCTCACCGAGCATGCATTTCGTCGTCCCGGAGTTATCTCCTCGTATATCACAAAATCAAAAAAATTGAGATAAGCACGTTTTCCCGCGTACTTTTTCAAGATCTATCCATCTGTCGAGTCTCCAGGTTGCTATACCATATAGTTTACGAGATATTTGTGAGCTAAATAATTGTATATCCTTTAAAATGATAGTTTCTACGCGTTATAACATCGTATATCCATATTTTGTGGATATACTATGATTTATATATGAAATTTTCGCAGTAAAAAGTTGTTGTGTTATCTCATCGTAACAAAAAAAAGTTTTTTTAAGAAACATTTTTTTGGTTAATTTTAAATAAAAAAGACTTATTCGTGTGAAAAAAAAAAAACAAAAGAAGCAAAAAAAAAAAAAATCTCATAGTAACACTCCTACAAAAATTTTCATTCTGAAAATAGTGTGGAATGCTTATTATAATATAACAAATTGCATTTCTTTAAAATGTTTAACGTCATCTTGTAGCACTACAAATCACGCCGCTCGATCAAGCGCTGTAAATACGTCCTCACGCTTATTGTTCCTTTTAATAGAATACTATAAGATGCTTTTGAATTATTTTTCTTGGTTTGTGTTATTGTCGGGCTAGACCGATTATAGATTCCTGACTTGTTCAAAGTCAAATGGAAATGAGTGCAAAACAGCACAACAAAGCTAATGCAGGTAGTTCAGCTCCTTAAAACAAACGTGGAAGGTACAGTTTCGTTGTACCAACAACAATACCCATATCAATTCTTTATTTTGTAGCTTAGTTGATTACATAACGTATAATAATTTAATTTCCCCAACAAAAATAAGAATTCGAATTTTTTTTTTAGAAATTTTTTTTTTAGAAATGTTTAGGTCACGGAAAAAGAATAAGAAGAGAAATGTGTATCATTTAAATAGGCACATTTTTAAGGTATCAGGTATGACTTTTGAATGCTACCTTTAATGTATAAAAAACATTTCGCTATTTGATGCAGTGGCAAGTCGTTTTTCTCAGGAAATGCGGAGTTAAGTCATTTTTCAACAATAAGATTATGATTTGGACTCCTTTTTCTATTTTTAAATGAAAAACGGATACTTAAATAACAAATTTCCTATATAAACTCATTAAAAAAATTTTTGTTAAGTCGATTTTCGTGTTAAAACAAATAAAACAAAAAAACATTATCAAATTTTTATTAAATCATTTGCTCGTATATCCACTTTCCAACACAGGTTGCCAAAAAAGTGGCGTATACGATGAATTGTCAAAAATTCTTGGAATGAAAAAAACCCCATAACTTAAAGAATTTTCGAAGTAACTTTAAATTAATGATCAGAAATAATAAAAAGTAAAGCATTTTATATAAGGAAAACAGAATCAACGATTTCCAACGAGCCATTTTTTTTTATATGCCATGTTAAACTTTAAACTTCAATTTCCCAACAAAAGGTTGATTGTGATATACGAGGAAATAACTCCGGGACGACGATTTGTACATTGCTTCGCTTCTTTGATTTCACGCCCCCTTTACTAATATTTTCCACGAGTATGGCAGCGAAGAAATGAAAATGCTTACTATGTTTGTGCAAGTGCGTGCTTTAGCCAGTGAAAGGTCCAAAAATCTATATTCTCTAATTTATGTTCTAAGAACGATATGTATTGCTCACCGAATGCGTATCTGCCTTTGCTTACTCCTTCGCCTTCACACCCCGTCTAATAATGGCATTTTCTTCCACTAGTAGTGCAGCGAAAAAGTTGAACCGTTGCAAAGACAGCCTGCGCCTTCTGGTCCAGCGCTTTATAGGGAGGAAAAACAATAATATCTCGGACGTTTATATTGTATTCTCGCGTAATTTAAATCGCATGTTCTAAGAACGAAAGGTGGGGTTTATAGTTAAAACAATTTTATTTTATATATATTCTTTATTTATGCCTTCCCTTTTTTTTTTTCCTCAGTTATTGGTGGCAGATAGTATGAACAGCGCACATCCGGGATGCTCGCTGAACGTATTATCTTTCCCTCGGTACGTCAAAGATCTATACAGTCAGCTACGAAGGATCCACCTAGTCGCTTTGTGACATTGTTATATTTTTT
Source organism: Chlorops oryzae (assembly GCA_020466095.1). Lineage (NCBI taxonomy): Eukaryota > Metazoa > Arthropoda > Insecta > Diptera > Chloropidae > Chlorops > Chlorops oryzae. The sequence goes on from CM035806.1 coordinate 112,101,493, forward strand.
AAAACTGCAAGCAGTTCCGGGTGGGTCAGTCGGCGCCAACTGTATCGCTATTTGACTGCACCTTTATGAAATAAACAATATTGACGATCAGGTCTCTTGTAACTCCTGGCATATTTTCAATCCCAATCCCAGTTAGAAATTTCCCTATTACTGCACTATGGCAAGGAGTCTGGCGGACACTTGCCCTTGGATGAGTAGTAATCTCGCCACTCCTCTCTACTCTGTTCGGTTGTTGTCGTTGCCCGAGGGTACGATCCACCAACCGTCACTAATTAATTTCGTTCCACACTCCACGGATCCTAGTCCGTCTATCCACAAGAGCCTGATACTTTCCCAGTTCCCCGAAATTCAAGGGTACCCTTTTTATATCTCCCAAACAATTTGTATGGTAAATAAAATTTTTAAAAATTATATTTTGTAAAAAAAAAACAAATAAAAAAAACATTCACAAATTTTAGGCACTCACCCATTTCGCCATCGCCCAGCTCGTTGTTTTTTCCGTTGTCTGCATCCTCCTTCGATTTTGTAACGATTTTCGAGCTCTCTTCAGCTGTTCTTTGAATTGATTTGGATTTTGTTTTGCTTGGTTTTTGAACTTGTAAAATTGTCAATAAGCACGTGCACACTTAGGAAGGGATTCAAATATTTTTTTTTTCCCAATTATTTTACAATTTCTGTTTCCCTTTTTTAGTAAAAAAAAAATGTATTTTATTTTTACTTTTTACGGTTTTACTATTTTTCTTTTATTTTAATTTCTCTTCGATTTGATTTTTCAATTATATAAACTGCGAGTTTTTCCTTGATTTAAAACATTTGGGTGGCTCTGGGATAGCGTAGGGGATGCGTGCTATGGTCTTGATCCCAGAGTCCGAGGTTCGATTTCCGGCACAGGCGAAACGGAGTGTAATGTTCCAAGCCTAGCACTGGTTTTTCAAAAATCGCATGTTAGGGGTACACTACATAAAAAAGACATACACTCACACAAACACAAGAAAACCTCCTTGGTATCACAATGGGCCGATTAACGGCCTAAGTGGCAGCCACTTCAACCTACCTACCTAGAACATTTGGTTTGCGAGAAATCCTTTAACTCTGCAAACGGAAGTTTTTGTTTGTTTTTTTTGTTTTAAATTTTCGTTTCGATAAGAGAACAGCGTCGGCGCTTCCTTTTAATGAAATATTTTGATTGAAATAAAAAACACAACACAATCCGCAATGAATAAAGTCACAATATGGAGAAACTGTTGGTTTTTTTTTTATTTTTTTTTTTATTTCATTTGAATCCTTTTTTCTCTTTTTCACTGAACGATCTCTTCTCATCTATATTGTCACTTGGTCAGTATGTTTTCCATTATTCTTTATTCTTTGTCACTTTTCTTTCCTTTTAAAATTTTTTTTTTTTTTTATATATATATACATATATATATACTATTATACATTTTAAAATTTTTTTTGAAGGATCTTTTGTTTGTGGGAGAGTTTTTGTTCTTTTTATCTTGTTTTCTAGAAACCGCACTTTCTAGATCCTTTCGGCTGCGCCAATGTTAAATATTCCTTCCACATCAAAAGAAACTCCTTTTTGTTTATCGTTAATAACCTTTTTAATTTTATTAATATTTCCGAACTAAATACGAATTTACACAAGAAACTCCCGAGAACGCATTCCAAAACTTGATTCTCCTATTATAAAAATTTCACCTCTACTTATAACTTACACCTAGGTTCGCCGCTGCGAACTCTGCTGCAGTCTCTTCTTCTGCTGCCTCAGCGACCTTCTTGTGCATTCCAGTTGCACTCTGCATTCTCGTTCTTCCGTATTTTGCTGCACTTTGCATTTCCGCGTGTGCCGTCTTGACCTGGTTCTTTCCAATGTCTGCTTACGGGTGTGTTTTGAGTATTGACCCGTATTCGTTGCTGAGCTTAATGCATATAGTAAGCCCTCGAATCTGCTGTATGTTTGCATGCTCACAACAAGCCTGTTTGACGCCATAACTGGTATTCCCTTTTTAGGACTAAAAATGTGCTGCAATGGTTTATTGTCCGTTACTAGTGTTAAATGACGACCAAATATGTATGCATGAAATTTTTTAACCCCAAACAGAATAGCGACTGCTTCGCGATCTAATTGCGAGTATCTTTTTTCCGTGTCGGTTAGCGATCTCGATGCAAATTCAATCGGGTTTTCTTCCCCTTTTTCATCTACTTGGAAAAGCATCGCTCCCACGCCAATCGGACTGGCATCAACCGTCACCTTTGTTTTAAAATTTGAGTTAAAATGTGCTAAACAATTCTTTGCTACTAACTGCTACTTAAGTGATGCTACAGTTTAAATCTAATTTTGTAAATTCCACACCGTTGTGTAAATTTGCGAATATCTCCTCAATTCGGGGTAACGGATACTTTTCTACTTGTAAATGTGGATTTAAAGTCACCTTAAAATCTCCACATATTCGAATACCACCATCTTTTTTCATAATTGGTACTATTGGCGTTCCCCAATCAGAAAATTCCACTGGCTTCAAAACTTTCCATTCTACTAGTTTATCAATTTCCTTCTCTACTTTTTCGTTTATTGCTAACGGAAGTGGTCTTGGTCTATAGAATTTTGGTTTAGTGTCTTATTTTAAATGTAAAGTTGCCTTACTTTTATTGAATAAACCTACTGATCCATCAAAAAGATTTCTAAATTTGCTCAAAATTTGCTGTTCTTCATTACCTAAACCGTCTTCCTCAAAATTTAAGTTAGAAAATTTGATGTCAAAAGATTTAAAAAAGTTTCTACCCAAAAGTGGTGGGCCTCGATTTTCTATTACCGGAAATGGTAGTACCTTAGTCGCCTTTTTATAACGCACTTTTAAGTCACATGCTATATAGTTCGCACTTCGCGTAAGCCATATTTTTTGAAACACTCCCTATACATGCTATCATCGATTAGAGTAAGGGCGGGTAGTGTGGTATAGTAGCTTTTCTCTTTAACTAAACACTCAGGGTTAACGGAACTACGCTTAATAGCTTCAGGTTTTAATAGAACTATGAAAGCAAGACAGTTTTTTATTTTTTCAAGTCATGCTATAAATCAGTTGGGAAGAAACTGCGTGGAAGTGTGTTCGTGTTTTTTTTGAGCTCAACTAAAAACTGAATTTTTTAATTTAAAAAATTTTTTAAACTTCATGAAGCTTACATTTATGTCACAAGAAACTGTTTTCTTAAAGCAGGGTATAAATCGTAGTTTAAAAAAAATTAATACTTTCTTGAAAATCAGTATTTCTTTGAATCAACACGAGTGCGGGTATTGTGGTATAGGCTACCGATAGTGGCGAAAACATAATATTAAATGACACAACAGGTGAGAAATTTTCGGATTTTCCACCAACAAAAGAAGCTGTGTGTAATTATGGCGATAAAGCCTATGGGGACAATGCAGTTATTATAGCATGGGTCACATGTCTGCAATGCGAGCTCGTTTGGGCTCATGAAAAATGTATTCCAAATCGCAGTGCCATTTTTGTTTGCAATTCTTGCAAATAATCTTTTATCTTTCTAAAAACATAAATAAATAAATAAAACATAAACCACAACTTATTTATTAGAAAAAAAAAATTATTTACAGGTTTTGTGGTATACTATACCACATTACCAGACCTGGTGTACCACATTACCCTCCAAATTTTGCAATTGCCGATATTCGAGTTTTTTTTATATATTGATAAATATGTCAAAAACAAGGAGCCCCAACGCTTAAACAGTTAACGTAGTGTATGCCTAACATTTATATTATATCAATAGTTCAATAGTATTTTAATCAGATAAAAATTGTAGTTGTTGGCGGCAAAAAACTATTAGGTATACCACATTACCCGCCCTTCCTCTACACAATTTTGCGATCCAGTATCCAATTGCATTGGATATTCTGTTTGATCTATATAAATTTTTACACTAATTGGATCATCGTTGTTACTACTGATCGCATAAATTGACAAATCATCGTCCTCTTAAAAGTTAACATTTTTAGATTTACACATTTTTTGAAAATGCCCTCGCTCATTGCATATATTACATTTATAATTTTTAAATTTGCAGTTAGCACTTAAATGAATGTCATACCCGCATACTTCGCATTGCATTTGCTGCTTATCATCTCGTTGGTTCTGACTTCGCTGCTGTTTCTGTTGTTGTTGTTGTTGATGTTTACCTTTAAAACCTTTGTGTTGCCTTTTATGTAATTTACTTCGTCTTCGGACTTAACCTCAACATTATATTGATTCTGCAAAATATATTCGGCTGCATTTGCTATTTCCACCACGCGCTCAAACGCCGTAGATATTGGTTCCAAGAAGATTTTTTCCCGTGTAGGACCCTTTTCCAATCCCATGATGAATCTGTCTCGCATTGCCATCTGTATTTCCGCACCAAACTCACAATCGATTGCTAAGGATCGCACTCGCACCGCCCATTCGTTTATCGATTCATTCGATGATTTAGTTGCGTTATAGAATTTGTAACGTTCGCCGAATCCCGATGTTGGTGGTGTAAAATGTTTTTGCATAACTTTCATACATTGTTGTGCACTAACTGCAACGCTATCCACATACAACGGATTAAGCAAGTTTTGAAGCAACTTATATGCTCCTTCGGACAAGGATGTTAGTAGCACCGCTTTTTTACGAACTTCATCTGTAATATTGTTTGCTATAAAGAATTGTTTCAGTTGCCTTTGAAAAACATCCCATTTGTTTGTTGCATGATCAAAAGTTGGCACTCGAATCTGTGCAATACTTGTAACTGTTGCTGCTGCTTCTGCTGTAGTCATTGTTACTGACCTTCACAACTGACCTTCACGCGTATGGACCTATTTTCTTGCACTCTTTCTGCCCCAAGACTAAGTCGCCCTCGCCCAGAGATGTAACGCCTTCGTCTTGTTGTTTCAATAGAAAAAAACTGTTCTGAGGATATATCCTCGTCGCCACTGTAAATCGGATGGATTTAATAGAAACACGCCTATTAACTATAATATAAGCTGCATCCAGCAGACGTCTTTATTAGGTCGTCTCTTTGTCGGAAAACGGAGTGTGGCCGTGCGGTTTAAAAATGTCTTATATCTAAAGTAGTTGCCAGACTGTACAATGCAATAATCTACTAGCTGGCTATGATAGTAATCTACTAGCTAGCTTTAATAGAACACTACAGTACTTATTTCAAAGTTGAAGAAATTGAAAATTTTTTACTTGGAAATGAACCAATGGTGAAAGGGGTTAATAAAACCATATTTCTTAAATGAAGAATATGCAATATAAATTAAAAATAAAAGAGTTAAAAATAAGCGCATGCAATAAATAATTTTAAACGTAAAAGATAACTATGACAAAATGCGGCCTTAACGTCAATTCGTTCGCACTGATTTTTCGTTCAGGCGCTAGTTCATGCATATAAGCAAGCAAGCAAGAAAGCGAAACTTGTTTTGATAATCTGAACATGTCCAGCTTGCATTAGCCCATCGCGTTACCCTAATGTGCTTTGTTTACATTTTGAAAATGAGAGAAATGCAATCTCTTTACTAATAGTATACTCTTTGCTTGAAGTAATACGGGGGGCTTTGTCAATATCGTCTATTGCCACACATTCTTCTGGGTCAACTTGATTGTTGTTGTTGCTATTAGCTATTGCTTATTTTCTCTATCGTCAGCTTAATTTCGTAAGCTGCGACCTGTTGTTGTTGTTATTGTTCTTGGCATAGGTCAGCTTATGCAGTTACTTCTGCTGACTCACTGACTCATTGCCTTACATTCTACTGATGATTCGCCCGAGCCGATCGCTTGACTGGTGATCGTTGGCTCTGATTGTTTACGTAAGCATTTCCTCTTTTGTTTTCTTATTCTGGGCGCTAATGGTTTTGTTGTTGCACTCTTCTCTTGATCGAGAAATGAGTAGAAGAACTGTTTGTGCTGTTGTGACACACAACAGTCCCTTGAACGGGTACAGGTAGTTGCACTTGCGTTTTAATACCTGAACCAAATTTGGCTATGGGCACGAAATAATATTCCATATTCATCGGTTTTTAATGAGCGAATGCAAGGAAATACTAATAGAGAAGGAAGCTATTTCGTGTCGCTTGCAAACTGCATATGCCAAAAATTCGACTCAGTTTGCAAAATACATACGGGAAGAATATATGCAATTTTTAATCATATAAAAAGTATCCAACAACGCACAGTGTCACGTGTCCATAAATTTTTTGGAAAAAATAGAAGGAGATATCGTAGGGCAATGAAATTTGGCAGGAGTATTACTATAGGTCTAATTAAGAAATTTTAAAAAAATCATGGAATTCCGCACACTTCCATCCCCACACCCCATTGTAACTGCGTAAGGCGGAATGTAGGACTGTAGGAATGTAGTAATGTAGCGTGCAACTGTAGCGGTTCGGCACGGTGGCTTTTACCCCGCCTAGCTCGCCGTTGTCATGGGGCCTTGCCACACCGCACTCCACTCCGACCCACATACGTAAAATCTCGTGCCGGTTTGGTGTTCAAAGGGAAGAAAGAAATGGAAAGAAGAAAATAGCATAAAGGTGAAAAGAAGAAAAAAACAGAAATATGAAATATCTAAATACAACTAAACAACTGTCTATCGTCCTTTCTCATCATGCATACTCCCCAACTCATCCAAAACTACACACTCTCACTCCGCCTATACGTCACCGTCCGATGTATGGAGCAAGCCCACCCACTGTGATCCTCACAGCCGTGAGCGCGCTCCCCTGTTCTAGTCCGTCTTAAGTCCTAGTTCGTCAGTTCATATTCGTTGAGAAATACCCCTCCGTCTTCCTCTCATAGAGATTCCAATGATTATGGCAACTTACTGCATATCAAAATCCTCGAATAATTGTCAATAATCTGAAATCCATTATATAAAAAAAGTTCATAAAAAAAGTTTTTAATCAACAAAAAATAGTCAATATACTTTTATATGCATGAACATTGTGTTGTGATTCTTTTTCCCTACTGGGGTGCTTTATAAAAATCAAACTAATAGAGCTGGAGAAAAATGCAACAATGTGTTAACGTCTTTAGATGGCAACCCTGCCATCGGTGAATACCGAATATCTTGTTAATTACTTACTGAATACCTTTGTTTTTGGTGGAGTACTGATTTTATGATTTATGATTTTTGATCACCATCTTTTTTTTGTTGATTTTGCGGAAGTAACTGTGTAGAAGCGTGAATAAAATATATATCCGATTAAATCTTGCAAATTATAGAAGTT